>CABHPQ010159961.1:26413-49294 GCA_902168405.1 Peromyscus aztecus
TGTGTGTGTGTGTGTGTGTGTGTGTGTGTGTGTGTGTGTGTGTGTGTTTGGGTATGATTGAACCTGAGGCCCAGACACATACTATACACATACTGAACTTCACCTCTAGCCCCATTTGCTAGAGCTGATGAAGTTATGCATGCCACATTAATGGACTGTGTCCTCTGGAGTTGGGGACCAGACCCAGGTAGGACTCTTTAATGTTCTATGACGGACCAGAGAATAGAGCTGGAGCCAGTAAACTACAGCTGTTGCTGGTTTTTGTGTGGCTTGTGAGCTAAGAAAAATAAATTTAATGCTCGGAAAGGTTCAAAAGAATACTGTTTTGTGACATGAAAATTATAGGAAATTCAAAGTCAGTGTCCTTAAAAGTTAAATATTGTCCACTGCTCCTTTTGTGCAGGAACACAGTGCTGGTGGTTGTGACAGAAACACGTGGCCTGCAAAGCCTAGTCCTTTGCCGAAAATGTTTCCCAACCCTGGGTCTAAAGTCACACCTCCCAAATTGTCGTGCGCTTGTGAATTTCTGGGCAAAGCTGCTGAAGCACAGGTTCTGGTTCAGGAAACCCAGACCGGGCCCTGAGAGTCTACACTTCCGTAGAGGATGCTGAAGCTCCTGGTCCCTGGACCACAGCTGGACTTTCAAGGCTAGTTAAGAGGAAAGAGCAGAGGGTGAGGCACAGCTCAGTGGTAGAGCACGTACTTAACATGCACAGGGCCCTAAATTCAATCCCAGCACACACATGCACTCACCCGACCCCTGCCCCCCAGTGTGTCCTAAGAAGTTATCCAATTTCTGAAGCAGAAATCGACTTATTTCACTTCATTCCCAAGGGAAGAATAAAGACCACAGCTTTGGGTTTTATGTTAGGAAGAACTAACTCTCTAAGATGTCTGTGGAACCACCGAGGTGGCTGCAAGCAAAAGTTAACCCAGAGAATCTTGAAGAGGAGGCTTACACCGGGCAGGGACTGGACCAGTGGGGTTGGTCCCTCCCACCTGTGTCTGCATCTCTTCCACAGCAGTCTTCTTCTATTGACTGGCTCAAACTTGAAATTCTCCTGCCTCCGTCTCCCAAGTGCTGATACAGGTGTGCACCACCATATCCACTCAGCTTAGTGATACGGGAGGGCAGACAGGAGACTTGGTCTAACAGATTCAGTGTTAGCGCAGTCAGTCTTTCTCAAGTGGCACCATGGTTGGCTTATCTCCGTAAGCAAGAAAGGCAAGCCACTGAAGCCACTGAAGCTGGCGTTAAGTGAACTCTTCAAGAGTAATGTTATGCTAAGATTTAGAAAAAAGTTCCATTTTCATTTACTCTTATGTGTAGCACGAATCTTAAAAGTTCCTATTAATAAAAACAAACCTGAGGCCAGGTATTGGGGTGAATGCTGGAAGATCAGAGAAGCAGAACAAGTCACAGCTACCTCACCTCGCCAGTTCCTCAGCTGATCCTGTTTCCTCAGACTGGAAGTCTCTGAGTCCTCATCCAGAATGAATCTCAGTTGAACTGCTGCTCAAAAGCCTAAAAGCTTGACCAGGCTCTAGTTCCTGGTCCTCACACCTTATATACCTTTCTGCTTCCTGCCATCACTTCCTGGTATTAAAGACATGTGTCACCACGCCTGGCTGTTTCCAGTGTGGCTTTGAACTCACAAAGATCTAGACAGATCTCCACCTTTAGAATGTTAGGATTAAAGGTGTGTGTGCCACCGTTTTCTGGCCTCTATATCTAGTGGCTGTTCTGTTCTCTGACCCCAGATAAATTTATTAGGGTGCACAATATTTTGGGGAACACAATATCACCACATCATATTTGTGTGTGTGTGTACGTGTGTACACGTGTGTGTTCCTGTGTGCCACGTGTATGTAGGGTGCCTGCAGAGGTTAGAAGATAGTGTCAGATCTCTTGGAGCTGGAGTTACAGGTGGTTGTGAGCTGCCCAGTGTGGGTGCTGGGAACTGAACTCTGGTCCTCTGCAGGAGCAGCAAGGGCTTGTAACCACTGAGCCCTCTGTTTCCCCAGCCCCTCAGCTGTTTTTTGATTTTTCGTTTGTCTTAATTATTTCTGGTATGCATTGACAAAGCCAGAGTTGGTGGACTTACACCTCTCAGCTGTCCACTCATAAACCAGTTAGCAGACAACCCCTGCTCTCTCTGTTCCTTCTCTTGGCTTCCTTTCTCCCACACCCTGCCGCCCCAAGGCTGTTTTCTCAGCCTCACAGATAGATGTCCGATTGTAGTTGGATTTGCCAGCTGCAAGTCATTTTAGGTCCTGAGGAGTGAATTCTCTTGTTCCTAGCTGGCTCCTTTAAGACATTCTTTGGGGGAGAAATAGGAGAAGGAAAGAAAGTGGCCGTTCTTAGCAAGCTGATGAGTGTGGAGGCCAAGCACAAATAGACAGGTGGGTAAGTCATCAGGATCTAAGCAGCCTGATATTTAACCACTGACAAATTTCAAAATCATAAAACTCATTAAGTTCATAGCCCAGCTATCTGCTCACAACCCAGTGACTGTCGAAATGCTGGCCTTGTATTTTTCTACTTTGAATTCTCTATTTCAGCTCGTCACAGGCCTTTGAAGACATGATTTATGCTTCTTAATACCCCCGGGAAGTTAAGTATTTTCATATTTATTGCACGGAAGAGTGTTCTGTGATTGCTGGCCTGTTCTAAAATCAGTTTGGCTGGAAATGGACCTGAGCATTCTGACCTCAGCTGTGTATCCAAACCAGGAGTCAGCACTTGAGAAACGTGAATCAGTATCTTGCCCAGAGACTTTGCTTCGTTCCACGGACTTCGGGAAGAACAGATGTGGGAGGCAGCACACACACACACACACACACACACACACACACACACACACACACAGTGCTGCTTTTTCTTTAACAAACTGGCCTGGATCCCTCCGTCCAGAGCTCTGCCTGGTGAGCCAGCCAAGTGTCTTTCAGCTCCTGCAGACCTTTGAGTCAGTTCTTCAGCACCTACCCCGTCATGCTGGTCACCATTCTGACTGTTGTCCCAACTGTGAGCCTGAGCAACTCAGAGTCTGGGTTCTGTCCTAAGCATGGCAGTGATCTTTCCTCCACCAGTT
Organism: Peromyscus aztecus; assembly: GCA_902168405.1. Lineage (NCBI taxonomy): Eukaryota > Metazoa > Chordata > Mammalia > Rodentia > Cricetidae > Peromyscus > Peromyscus aztecus. The sequence goes on from CABHPQ010159961.1 coordinate 29,506, forward strand.
CTTTCTATCTGTGGATTGACATTTTTTCAAAGTCTTAATAATCACTGGATGGACAGATGGCTCAGTGGGTAAAGACACTTGCTGCCAAGGCTGATGACCTGAGCTTGATCTCCAAGACCTACATGGTAGAAGTTGACTCCTGCAGGTTGACCTCTGACCTTCACATACACACTGTTACATGCACATAGCCACACACATACTTATGATGGATAGATACTGCAATAAAAACATTTTTAAAATCATGAATTTAGCTGCCCAGTAACCCTGTCTGTGCTCCTGAGGACACCTGCCCACTCCTGAGTTGCCTTTCCTGCAGTCCTTGGGCTTATCATACTCATCCATCTTTATTACATCAGAGGAGGGCATACGTTAAGAAAATATCTAAGATTAACAATAATCTATTCCATAGTCAAGCGTGTAGCTCAGTGTCAGAATACTTGCCTAGTATACACAAAGCCCTGAGTTCAAGCCTCATCCTTGCAAAGTACTAATAATGGTGACAAGGCATTGTATATCTAAAGTAATTAAAAGAAAAAAATTAGGATCTAGCCTTATAAGGGCCGGGAAGTTTGAGGTGGTAGATACATTTATTTTTTTGAGTTTATCCCTACCTGATAGGCATAGGAGTCACAGCACCACATGGACCGCATCTGCATGTACAGTTAATACATGCCAAATGAAAAAAATTCAAGTGTTTTACCAGTTGATAGAACTTTTCTGGATCCATGCTATTCACTTGACTGCAAGGCTTATATTCTCTTTCTTTACCTATCCCTGGACCAGAATCACATTTCCTATAGTGACTTCTAAAGGGTTCCTTCCCCGTAGAAGCCCTGTTTTCCCCCACTTTATATAGACTCCATTCTTAAAATTCATTTTTGGTTTTATATTGTTTTAATTGCCTAAGTCTTTATTTACCACATATAACATGTTTTGAAATATGTATACATCGTGACTATATAATGTATCAAGCTAATTAACATACTGCTTTGCAAAGTTAAACTTTTATAATACTCTTCTTGAATGATTGTCATACTTAAAAAAGACTTTGGTTGTTTTCTTATTTTATAGAGGATGATAAAATCCTTTAGGTATCATTTAAGGCCCTTCAAATCTAACCTAATTTTCTTCTAGCATGTAAGCTGCTCTTTAAAAAGAGTTCCACATTGTCTTTTTCTTTCTCATTACTGTCTAGGTATTATCTAAGTGGTGAGTACCAGGTCAATCCACACTGACTACAGTAATCTGTTTCACAGCTCTCCAGCTCTTAGGGGTTTGTAGGGAACTGGTATGTTTTCATGATACAGATACACAGTGGGAAGGCAGCATGCAGCCTATTGAGTGTAGCCTGCTTCCTAGGATGAAGTCTGATCTCTGCAGGGATCCGTCCCTGTTTCCCCTCATCTGCATGCTTTTATTGGGGTTCTCTCCTATCTTCACAGCTAACAGATCCTAATCCCTTCTGTGGCTGCAGCCTTGTATACTGCTCTCTGTAACACGAATCTTAAAAGGTCTTATTAATAACAAACCTGAGAGCCAGGTATTGGGGTGAATGCTGGAAGATCAGAGAAGCAGAACAAGCCACATCCAACCTCGCCTTGCCAGTTCCTCAGCTGATCTTGTTTCCTCAGACTGAAAGCCTCTGAGTCCTCATCCAAAATGGATCTCAGCTGAACTGCTTCCAAAAGCTTAAAAGCTTAACCAGGCTCTAGTTCCTGGTCCTCACACCTTATATACCTTTCTGCTTCCTGCCATCACTTCCTGGTATTAAAGGCGTGAGTCACCATGCTTGGCTCTTTCCAGTGTGGCTTTGAACTCACAGAGATCCAGATGGATCTCTGCCTCTGGAATGCTAGGATTAAAGGCGTGTGTGCCACCATTTTCTGGCCTCTCTGTCTGTCTAGTGGCTGTTCTGTTCTCTGACCCCAGATAAGTTTATTAGGGTGCAAAATATATTGGGGGACACAATATCACCACAGCTCTCCATGTTTTCAGCCGTGATTTCCAGAGCCCCGTTTTCAGCTTTACTCAGCATCTTCACCTGAAGGAGGCTTGCAAGTACAGTATGAGTGAAAGGCAGCTCAGCGTCCCTCCTCACCAGCCTGCCACACTGCTTCCATTCTTTATTGCTTTAAGCCTTACTTATTTTTATTTGATGTGTATGAGTGTTTTGCTTACACGTATGTCTGTGCACCATGTACATGCCTGGTGCCCACAGAGGCCAGAAGAGGGCATTGGATCCCCTGGAATTGGAGTTACGGGGAGTGGTAAGCAACCATGTGGGTGTCAGAAATTGAACATAGGCTCTCTGCAAGAGCAGCAAGTACTCTTAATCACTGAACTATCTGTCCATCCCTCATTCTTTATCTTTTTATCATTGTTACTGTCCCAGCTTTTCTTATAGATTAGAACTGTGTAGCTAGCCCCTCACCTGAGTTCCCATGTGCCCTGCCTTTGATTGAGGCCTCCTCTTTTCGGAGAGCTGTGCCGACCTGCCCTTCCCGCCGCCAGTCTTCCAGTGTGCCATTCTGTCTCTCCTCCTCCTGACAGAATTATCTTTAAAAATTAACCTGATCTGTGTTATTGTTCATGCCAAAAGCCTCTGGTGGTTTCTTACGTGGAAGTTAAAATAACAACTTCTGGCCGCTGGCAACCTGCAGTCCACCATGGCCCCAGCAGTCTCATCGGGCATGAGCCAACCTGACCTTATCATCTCCCACTCCCCTTCCATATACATTGTTCACTCTGCTTATGACATTCTTCTTGCTCTATCTGGGAGACATCATCATCATTGGGATGCTGTCTTTCTTCATGATACTCTTCGGCACCATCCTGGGCAGAGTTGTCCCCTTCTTTGATTAACCCAGGCTATGTTAGACAGCAACTTGGAGTCACCATTTTGGAGTGCCTCATTTTAGCGTCTGTGTGCCCTGCCACCAGGAACTTGGTGTGTGCCTCAGAAAAAGGGACTAAGTTTGTTGGGATACACACACACACGCACACACACACACATACACGTCTTTTTTTTCCCCCCACACATGAAGGGTTATGCACAGGTAAAGCATGCAATTTAGTAAGTTTGGACACAATTATGTACCCACAAAACCATCACTGCTACCCATTGAAAGAAGCTAAAATGATTCACTTTTTTCTCTTCACTAGTGCTAACAGACGGGGTTTGGTGGCGTAAGTGATTGTGCAACCAGTGACCCTGTGAACTGAAGGTGCTGAGAAAGACTTGTGATAGAGGGTTTTTGTGTGGATATTTGTGTCGTGCTAGCATTAAACCTGAGACCTTACACACGCTAGGCAAGCACTGTACCACTGAGCTACAGCCCCAGCCATGATAGAGGAGCCTTGACTTCATCCAAACCTAGTACTCTATCAGCTGTTCAATGCAGATACTCACAATAAAGCTATGGGGTGAAAAATGACCATTCCTAGTCTGTAGATCTGGTGAAGGGTTTGAGTATGGTTACATAATTAATAGCAAAGAATCATGGTTCCAACTCAGATTGGTCTAGAGTCCAAGCTCATGCCTTGTCCATCTTGTCAGGATGCCAGTGTCAAAGAACCCACCTTAAGAGTTCATCGGGAGGATAGTGCTCATGATTATAAAGCCCTGGGGAGTCCACAGAGGAAGCCTGTGGTTTTTTGGAGACGGGAACTATTTTCACACCTGGTTCCCTGACTACACCCTTATCTTGTGTGGCCTTACTCTTGTTTGATTCTCAAGGAAAACTTGGGGCTCTGGAGTGAACTCGCTCAACTTTCTTGTCCTCAGCCTCCTGAGTATCCCAAGAAAGAGAAGGTTTTCAACCACACCTGAGCCATAAACAATGTATCCTGAAGGTAACGGTGTCAGGATTGCAGTATGTAAACCTTCAGCTAATAAAATTCAAAGCAGTCTAATTTGGAAAGCATACGGGAGGTTAAAGGAAAACTTGTAAATGTTTTCAAAGTCTCTGCATTGAATTCTATCACCAGCTAGCAAAATAAATAGTCCAGCTGCCAGCTCTGAAGCAGACACGTGTTGGAAATGAAATGTTAACAGTTTAAATGCAGTGGCCATTAGAAATCAAAAGGAACACCAAGTACACTTTCTAGTTTATGAGAAACAAGGTGAAAGTTCCCCAAACATGTCTGTGGTAACTGCATTCAAAACTGCTTCCTTGTCCTTTCTTTTCGTGGCCAATAGTATGGTAAATACGCCATCATGGGACTTTTTCTTTCTTTCCATTTAGATTCGAGATTTAGAAGTAAGTGGAGAACCCCACTCAGGAGATGTTAAATCCTACTTTTCCATGTGTCTGAGCTGCTTGCCGTAGATTGCAAGCTGCATGCCAGACTTTTTCTGAGGAATGGGAGGTTACTTTCAATAATGTGCTAAGATTGACCTGAAAGGTTTAGCCAGCACATCTGCTTGCAGGCACTGGCCTTATGTGAGGAAGTTCTACTGGAATTAATTAACTCTGTTTGGGACTCTGAGATGTTTGCTCCACATCTTGTTTTACCATAATAAAACTTATAAAGTGAATGGGAAATTTCTTTATTTTTCTTTGAGAACTAAAAACAAAACAAAAACAAAAAACCAAAGCAGCGAAGTGAAACAGCCAAGTGTTTTCTTGCTTTAAAGCCTTGAGAATATCAAACATTGGAACTGGGACGAATTCCTTCAACTGTTTCTTTCTAACCGGAAATTACGGTGAAGTTGTGTGTCCTGTCTGTTCCTGCATTTTAAAACATTTGACTTTATTGTTGGGGAATGAGGAGTTTGAATAGAGAGGGGACTACCGTGTGCTAAGGGACTTAGAGCGTTGAGGGACATTTTGCGACCCCACATGTAATCCTGGGAATGTTCCTGCTTTAGGAAAGGGAAGGAAGGCGCTTTCTGAGACACTTGGGCAAACATGGTGTGTTCGTTACTTTTCTTACTGCTGTTAGGAAATGTCCTAACAAGGAGCAACATATGGAAGGGTTCGTTTGATTCCGCTCCCAATTTCAGAGGCGCAGTCCATCATGGTGAGAAGGGCGTGGTGGCCGGAACACGAGGCAGCTGGTCGCACATTGTGTCTGCAGCCATGAAGGGAGAGAGGGGAATGATAGTGTTCTTGCCTCTTCTGTCTTTCCTTCTTGTTCGGTCTAGGGCCCCAGGACATGGGGTGATGCCACCCACATTCAGGGTGGGTCTTCTCTCCTAAAGTCTCTGGAAATCCCCTTAGAAATAGACCCAGAAGTGTGACTCCTGTGTGATGATTCTAACCCTAGTCCAGTTGACAATGGAGAGTAGCCATCCAAATGCCTCAGCCAGTCTGGAGAAAGCATAGTGCTTGTGATCCAGCACTGCGTACTGATGCCAACACATTGGATGGCGCGGTACTCTGTTGACTTGATAAATAAGTCAAGGTCATCACTTTTCTCAGTTAATGAAATTGGGAGGGGGCCTGGCTTCTGGGGTTCTGTCAAGGAGTCAGCATCACAGTTGTTTTTTTCTTTTCCTTAAATTTTGCCACCCCATGGGGCATGTTGGGAGGATTTGCCTCCTCAAGGGTGGCTGCCTCTCTTCTCTCAGGGTTCTTAGAAAAGCAGACTTAGAACAAGGCCGCTCTAACCCAGCGGAGAGCCTGGAGGAGTCTACAGCCTTGGAGAACAGGCTGATGACAGTGTGAGCTGTCCCATGGCTCCCTGACACGTCTCAGCTGCAGGGAGGAGGAGGGGACCTTGATGTCAGCTGTCTGCGGGAAACCTGATTGGTCCAAGGGCAGCTTGTGTCTGGCAAGAGTACAGGCCGGACAGCAGTAGTTTCGGCCTCAGGTAAACAAGGAGGGAGCCCTGACAGGCAGCAGGCACCAGCTCTTTGACTTGTCTTAAGAAAATTAAAGAGCCCAGCTGGGTGGCAGTGGCACACGCCTTTAATCCCAACAGATTTAAGCCCAGCCAGGTGGATCTCTGTGAGTTCAAGTCCAGCCTGATCTACAGAGCGAGATCTAGGACAGGCACCAAAACTACACAGAGAAACCCTGTCTCGAAAAACCAAAAAAAACCAAAAGCAACAAAAAAAGAAAAAGAAAAAGAAAAGAAAATGAAAGAGCCCTGTGCCCACAGCTCACTTCCCAGCGTCAGTGCCCCTCATCCTGGGCTCCAGGCAGAAGTCCCCTCCCATGCCCACCTCTGGACACCAGTCCTCTGGCTCAGACCTCGACTGTGTCTGTGAGTCAGTACTGCTACTCTGTTGTCATTTGTACATTCAATATCCCTTATGGCAGCCACAGCCAAGCTACTTACCTGGGCTGTCCAAGTCGCCTCCCTGGGTCTTAATTATTCTCTGGTTAGTACTCTGCTTATAATGGCCCACCCAACTGTGGTTTCTGCCAGAAGCTCTGTTGTTTTAAAGTGCAGTTTGGCTGGGCAGTGGTGGCACATGCCTTTAATCCCAGCACTCAGGAGACAGAGGCAGGTGGATCTCTGTGAGTTCGAGGCCAGCCTGGTCTACAAAGCGAGTTCCAGGAAACGCACAAAGCTACACACACAGAAACCCTGTCTCAAAAAGCCAAAGGGGAAAAAAAGTGCAATTTGGTGAGATGTGAGGTTTTCCAGGGCTGTATGTATTGTGATATAGCAGAAATACCACATGAACTTTGTTCTTTTTTTTTTTCCAGTGGACAAACCTCTCAGGTTGCCAAAGTCCTTGTGCTGGAAACACAAAGATGATACATTCCCATCATGGCACAGTGATGGCACACTGAGGCTTGCATACATCCTGATGGATTATGACTCAATGAATTGTTACTGTTAAAATGTGCTAGAGGGTTTAGAAAGATGACTCCATGACTAAGATCTTGTACTGCTCTTGCAGAGGACCTGGGTTCAGTTCCCAGCATTCATATCAGGTAGTTCATAACTATCTATAATTCCAGTGCCAGGGGATCCTCCAGTCTGACCTCCATGTGATCCTGTGCAAGTGTACGCATGTGCGCGCGCGCGCGCGCGCGCACACACACACACACACACACACTCTTAAAGATGAAGTACATCTAAAAAAAATAATAATAAATGTGCTCGAACAGCATAGTGGCTGTCTGGGAACTAGTCCACCATGTACATCAGCTTCCGGTATCCGTGGGTTCTGTATCTGCACCTGTAGATTTGGCCATCTGTGGATTCAACCAGCTCCCATTAAAAACAGGCCAGTGGTTTGGATCTGTGCTGAACATGTGTCAGCTTTCTCCCATCCCATCATTCTGCAAATGATGCTTTGTCATAGCTCTTGACAGAGCATTTACATTCCACTAGAGGCTCTAAGTAATCTAGAGGTGACTTAAAGTGGAGAAGGTTCTGTGCAGGTTGTATGCAAATATGAACACTACTTTTTAGAGGGGATTCAAGCATCCTTTGATTTGGGTATGCCCCGTGTCACAGGACCAATTCCCTTAGGCTTTAAGCAGATGACTGCCTACAACTTGAGTTTTGTAGGATCGTATTTTGTGTTCTTGTTTGTAAACAACTCACTTGCCTACTGCTGGGATCCATTCTCTCTGGAAGTTAGTAAGTGCTTGTAAACCTCTATATCCCAGGAGGAGATAGGAAACGGGAGTTAGAAATGCTGAACGTAGTTAGCACAAGTCACAGATTAAAAGGCGATTAGTGGGGTTGGGGGTTTAGCTCAGTGGTAGAGCGCTTGCCTAGCAAGTGCAAGGCCCTGGGTTCAGTCCTCAGCTCCGACAAAAAAAAAAAAATTAAAAAAAAAAAAGGCGATTAGTGGTAAAACAGGAATTTCAGGCCATCTGCCTATCACCCGATGGCTGTATCTACCTGTAGCTTAAATGCAATTATTTTATATTCTCACTCAGAAGCTCTGCAAATCTTCAGAGAATAGGTTCTCTACCCCAGCTCTTACTGGTCTGTGTATACACATGGATGTGCATATTCATGTGCCCTTATTGACCCAAAAGGAATCCCTCAGAATATCAGAATTTGAAATTTGGGGGCTGCGAGGCACGGTATCAAATCAAAAGGCAGATTGTGTGGGTTCTAATCAACAGGGTACCGTTTAGTTTTGACTGAGAAAGGAGAGCCATTATTACAGGATGACGGATATGACCTTGAAGCCTTGCTGTACCTTCGTGTGCACGTGCATGTATGTCAGGGAGGCGGGAGAGACTCAGACCATCCGCCTGCAGAAGCCTAGCCGCTCAGTGTGTGTGTTGAGCTTTCTTTAGTGGTTGATAGCGCCTGTGCTGAGCTCCAAATGCAGTGGCGTAGGCAGCCAGCCACGGGAGGACTGCGTGTTTGTAGATATGCAGCATACCTCTCCCTTGACTGCAAGCAGGGATGCGAGCCTGCCCTGCAGTGGCGTAGAAGGAATTGCAAGATAAGATCTTAATGAGCTGAAACAATCATAATGGATTGTGAGGCAAGATTTTTAAGTAGTTTCCTTTCACTGTGGAAACTGCAGGGTGATGATGCTTGAAGTCAGTGAGGCATGGAGACACTCAGTAGCTAGTAGCAATTATCATTAAGTGCAATTATTAAGTGAGTGTTCCCCCCACTTCATTTCACTTTTGTTTTAAAGACAATCAGAGGAGTTGTGTCTCTTATACAACTCTTAACAGAATACGTAATTTTAAAATATGATGAGTGTATGAATTGTATGGTTTAAACAGATTGTTGAGGACAAACTTGGACAAAGGTATATGTGATAATTAGACTTTTTGAGATGTTATAAAGTGTGGAATGATAACTCTCTCAAAGTTTTTTTTTTTCACAATGCTGGGTGATGTGGTGGTGTTTCATGTAGATGGCCAGCTCCTTAGAAAGAACAGGCTGATTTGCTCATAACTAATGCACAGGACTGGAAATACATACTTTGCCCTACCGGAGATCAATGGCCTGCATTCGCCCCCTTGGCAGTCCTAACCATTCATATGACTTAGCCACAGCTACCCCTTGGCAGTCCTGACCATTCATCTGACTTAGCCACAGCTACCCCCATTCTCAAGTTTTTTTTCCTGTGCATTCCCAGATGGAGATGTTCTTCTGCACTCTGAGTGCCATGGGGTATCCTGCGCTTTGTAGAAATTATAACTATTTATTTGTCTTTTCTCAACTAAATTCTAGACTTCTTAAAGGAGGGGGATGCATGTATCTTTGCTCTTTCACACTATATATGAAGTACTTTGGATAGAAGCAACACCAAGAAAAAAGATTATATTCAATTTTGGATTGGTCTGTCAGTCTATTTTATTTGTAACTTTGAGAAAAACATACCACATATATACCACAGACCTCAGTGTCCTGTCCAGAATGCTTCTATGAAAAAGTCAATAATGTATCTACCTATGGCTTATTATAATGGGTCAGTCCTGACCCATAGGGAGGAGCTAAAAGATCTGGAAACTGGAGATTTGCAGAGGAGACAAGGAGTCAGAGAGGTGGAGATCTTAGCTATAGGCAGAGGAAGGCTGGCCAGGCACCCTAGAGCATGGGCAGAAGTAGGAAGATGGCAGTGTTGCCCTGGCTGGGTGTCTGTCCAGGTTGATATCAACCTGACTGCGGCTGGGGAATTGCAGCAATTTCGCCCCAGGGAGAAGGCTAAGGGACAGATAGACCAGTTGAGAAGGTAGGCAGAGATCTTCGGGGATCCAGAGCAAAGTAGATACAGGGGGTGGGCTATTTGCTGGTGCTGGGGCCCACAGGGAGAGACGTGGACAGATGTGAAAATGTCCCGCCACCAAACTGCCGTACTCTTGGTCAGCTGTCCAGGCTCAGGTCTAGTACCTGACTCATGGCAATCAGACTTCAAAACTTAGGGGACCACCAGCAAGTGTTGGGGGTGGGGAGCCAGCTGTGGAGCAGCCTGTGATAAGTGACAGTTTCATGAGGTCAACACATCTGTCTGACTCAGTGCTGAAGCCTGACACACTGCTCCACTGAACTCTGCGGTGTGGAGATTTGCAGTGTCCATGTGTGGCACACTGTCCGGTGTCCGACTCCGCAGGTGTGGCACACTGTCTGGTGTCCGACTCCACAGGTGTGGCACCCTGTCCACTGTCCGACTCCACAGGTATGGCACACTGTCCGCTGTCCGACTCCACAGGTGTGGCACACTGTCCGGTGTCTGGCTCCACAGGTGTGGCACTCTGTCCACTGTCCGGCTCCACAGGTGTAGCACACTGTCCACTGTCCAGCTCCACAGGTGTGGCACCCTGTCCACTGTCCAGCTCCACAGGTGTGGCACCCTGTCCACTGTCCGGCTCCACAGGTGTGGCACCCTGTCCACTGTCCGGCTCCACAGGTATGGCATGCTTGCAATAACAGAAGACAACCAGGACAGAGTCAGCACAGAACACAGGGACCACATTTCAAATCTTCCTGGCAGATAAAATTTAACGTTGGGCAAGCAGCTTCATTTTCCTTTGGAAGATTCTGGGGAAGGTTCTCAACCTGCAAGAATGAAAATAAAGTAATTAAAAACTGATAGCCCATAAAATAAGTAACTCATATCAAATTTGAACATAGTATCGTACTGCTTTCTTTTATATTTTTCTTCCTGAGCAACATTTGATTGTTTTTTTCCACTATGTATGTGAGAGGGGTAGAGTAGGAAAGAGAGTCACACACACACACATTTCCTTTTCTTATTTGAGGTGGTCTCACTATGTAGCCTAGACTGGCCTTGAACTCACTATGTATACCAGGGTGGCCTCAGACCCACAGCAATCCTCCTGCCTCAGCCACCCAAATTCTGGGATTATGGGAATGAATTACTATGCCTACCTTTATTTTTCCTAAAACAATTTTGATAAGAAGAAAACTAAATTGTAAATCTTCTCTTACTTAGTTAATGCCTGTTGAGAGTGCTAATAAAGAGATCTAGGAATGTGGGAAGGGGAGGGTGAAGGAACAGGTGCAGGTGACTTTGATGGAAGAGTAATTGAGGTGTTCTTTGGCACATCAGGGGTTAAGAAAAGCATTTGAATGTACTCACCATGAAAAAATGATAGAGTTGAAGGCGAAGGTGAGGATGCACCAATTACCAGCTCTGCATCACCACCCAGTGTACACATCAATCAAAACATCATATTGAACCTCATAAATGTATACAAATATGTGCCAATCACAAAACAAGCACTAATTAGAGTCATTTAAAAACTGAATGTGTAAGATAAGATATTTCATACAATCCAGAAATATACAAAATGAAGTGTAAAAATTCTTGTGATTCTAGAAGTTTTATTCAAGTGGGTATGTATGTTCTTATATTGGGTCATTTCTTAAGAAAAAGAGAATATATACCTCACACCTTGTATGCCCTCACTTTTTTTTCCCGTCAACACTAGAGATCCTTTGTCTATGTATGAGATTTCTCCATCCAAGGAGCTGCTTGATATTACTTGTTTACCATAGTTTAACCAGAGTTGCAAAAATAGATGGTTTGTTTCTGGTGTGTTTCTGTTCCAAGCAGTGACCATTAATATACACCGATTCTGCAAACCACTGCTTGTAGATAGGGATGTAGTGCAGTTCAGGGGTCAACAAACCCTGGCAAAGGGTCAGAGTGCACAGGCCAGGCCACATGCTCGCTGGCATAGCTATGACCATCACAGTTGTGTCAACAGACGTAATTGTCTGGACAGAATGTGGTCCATGCACACCATGCAGTATTCAGTCGTTAGAAGGAAGGACTGCTAGTACATGGTGCAATGTAGATGAACATGAGTACACTGTACTAGGTGAGAGAATCCAGACACAGTTGGTCACATGTTGTATAATCACATTTATTTTAACAGTCTAGAATAGGTCAATGCATAGCTGTAAAACTTGAGATTGGTGATTCCCAGGAGTGTTGTGGAATATTTGTTTAACTATGTAAAGATGGTGTTGCATTTGTTCAACTACGTAAAGATGGTGTTGTATTTGTTTAAGTATGTAAAGATGTGTTGCTGTTTTACCTTGCCTGGCTAAGGCACCTGACTGCTCTAATAAAAAGCTGAACGGCCAATAGTGAGGGAGGAGGTATAGGAGGAACTTCTGCAGGGAGAATAATAGGAGGAAGAATTTAGACTCGGGGAGAAAGAAAGGAGACAACAGGGGCCAGACAGACAGACACGGAGGAAGCAGGAAAGCAGGACATACAGAATGAAAAAGGGGTAAAAAGCCCTGAGGCAAAGCGTAGATGAATAGAAACAGGTTAAATTAAGTTAAAAGAGCTCATGGGACAAGCCTAAGTTAAGGCTGAGCATTCATAATTAATAATAAGTCTCCATGTCTTTATTTGAGAGCTGGTTAGTGGCCCAAAGAAAATTCCACCTACACAGGAGCTGGAAGAAGAGGCAATGGGTGTGGGTTGCTTTGGGGGTTAAGAGAATGAAACCAGACCTAGTGGTTGTTCAATATTATGAATGTATTAGATGCTACTGAACTGTTTAAGCAGTTAAAATACTTCTATGTTATATTGACTTCAATAAAAGAAAAAAAAAGTCCTCACACTCTGCTGCCGGTTTACCCTACGTCTTTTCGCTGCTCTGTTGCCCCATCCTTCTCCTACCAAAATGAAAGAAGAGGTCACACACTCGTCATCGACAGTGACCCCGGCGATGCAAAGCTGGCTTTGCTGGTGATGACGCCCTCAGGGCCGTGTTTCCTTCCATCGTTGGGTGCTGCTGACAGGGCGTCATGGTGGACATGGGCTAAAAGACTCCTTCTTACATGGGTGACGAGGCCCAGAGCAAGAAGGCTATCCTGATCCTAAAGTCCCCTATCAAGTATGGCATTGTCACCAACTAGAATGACGTGGAGAAGATCTGGCATTACACCTTCTACGATGAGCTGCGTGTAGCCCCTGAGGAACACTTGGTGCTTCTGACTGAGGCCCTCCCTGAACCCCAAAACTCACAGAGAGGTGACACAGATAACGAGTGAAACCTTCAATACCCCAGCCAGGGGTGTGGCCATTTAGGCCATGCTGTCCCTTTATGCATCTCAGAGCACCACTGGCATTGTGATGGACTCCGGTGACAGGGTCACACATGCAGTGCCCATCTACGAAGGTGATGCCCTTCCCCACGCCATCTTGCAGCTGAGCCTGGCTGGCCAGGTCCTGATAGACTACCTCATGAAGATCCTGACTGAGTGGGGCTGTAGCTTCACCACCACGGCTCACTGGGAAATTGTGCGTGACATTAAGGAGAAGTTGTGCTGTGTTGCCCTGGATTTTGAGCCAAAAGTGGGTACCGCCGCATCACCCTTCTCCTGATGGGCAGGTGATCACCACTGGCAATGAGCGATTCCCAGTGTCCAGAGGTGACCTTCTAGCCCTCCTTCCTGGGCATGGAGTCCTGTGGCATCCATCAGACCACCTTCAACTCCATCACAAAGCATGATGTGGACATCTCAAAGACCTGTATGCCAACATAATGCTGTCTGGTGGTACTACCATGTGTCCAGGCATTGCTGGCAGAGTGAAGAAGATCACAGCCCTAGGACCCAGCACAATGAAGATCAAGATTGTTGCTCCCCCTGCACGAAAGTACTCTGTCTGGATTGGAGATTCTATCCTGGCTTCCCTGTCCACTTTCCAACAGATGTGGATCAGTGGGCAGGAGGAAGATAAGTCGGGTTCCTCCATCATCCTCTGCAAATGCTTCTAGATGGACTGAGCAGGTGCCGGGCATCTGCTTAGGAGTTGATTCTAAAGTAGCAGTTTGCCCTGGCAAGTGTACACACCTCATGCTAGCCCTCACAAAACTGGAAAAATCCTTAAAAGAAATTTGTCCTTGAAGCTTGTATCCAGTATCAGCACTGGATCATCGGATTTGTTGCTGATTTTTGGCCTTGTATTCAAGTTAACTGTTCCCTTGGTATATGTCTGATATCCTGTGCATATCTTGATTTAGTCCTTAGTCCATGTGGCTCAGTCACTTGGCAGGGAAGAGCACACTGCGGAAGAGGAATGCCCAGCCTGGTGTGCTGTGGGATGGTCTGTATGTCAAATTGCTCTGATTGGTCAATAAATAAAACACTGATTGGTCAGTGGCCAGGCAGGAAGTATAGGCGGGACTAACAGAAAGGAGAATTGAGAGAACAGGAAGGTGGAGGGAGACACTGCCAGCCACCACCAGGACAAGCAGCATGTAAAGATGCCGGTAAGCCACGAGCCACGTGGCAAGGTATAGATTTATAGAAATGGATTAATTTAAGATATAAGAACAGTTAGCAAGAAGCCTGCCACGGCCATACAGTTTGTAAGCAATATAAGTCTCTGTGTTTACTTGGTTGGGTCTGAGCAGCTGTGGGACTGGCGGGTGATAAGAGATTTGTCCTGACTGTGGGCCAGGCAGGAAAACTCTAGTTACACTGGTGGATCTGTGTGAGCATCATGCAGTGATGATCTGTGCAGGGTATTAACGGACAGCTGACTTCCAGGATTCCCTGAGGCTGGCAAGGGTTCCTGAACTAGTTACCACTTCTGCCTTGCTGGTCTACTAGGGTGGGAAAGTCCAAGCTTAAGGACCCAGTTTCTGTTCTGGTGCTTTCCCTCCTGAAGGCTGTTACTTGCCTTGAGTTGGGAACATTTCATTGACACCTGTAAATGTATTTATCCTTTTAATTTATGTAAGGTTTTTTGTTTGTTTGTTTGTATTCAGTTCTCTATGAAATGAAAAATTTTGGGTTTTCTACTGTTCACTGAGAACATTGGGCCCCATCAACATGTCATCATGTAAAGAAAAATAAAAGTGCTTAGTAAAAATCAAAAACAAAAACAAAAAAACAATTCACATACAAGATGTGGCAAAAGCAGCCGTAGTTAATATGTAAATGGGTGAATGCAGCTGCATTCTAATGTCCTGGATAAAACTTTATTTACAGTGAGAGAAGGTGAGGAAGACTTGCTCTGAAGGACGTCTGTCAGCCCTGCTACAATGTGAAAGATAATTTTGATAGTGATTGTGTATTGGGTGAGGATGAGGACTGAGCAGTTGTGAGGTCTTGGATGGGGAGTGCAGTTAGCTTGGAAACTATCCCAGAGGTCTAGTCATGTCTCTTCGGTGTGCAGGAAGTCGTGGCACCCCCACTCCACCCCGCGAAGTGGATGGACTCTTGGGCTTTTCTTCCTACCCCTGCGTTTGCTTTTGTATTGCATTTAGAGTTTGCCCGTAAAAACGATTGTGCACAGTTCCACGTGGAGAGGTGCTCTTCCATTAGAATGGGAGCTCAAGCTGGCAGGAAAGTAGCAGTGAGGGAGAAGGGTGTCGGGCTTCTGTATATAATGGGCTTTTCAGCTCAAGTTGACTGAACACTCAATCTTGAGTTGTAGCCGAGTATGTAGCCCAGTGGTAGCGTGTGTTTGTACCACACACAAGGCCCTGAGTTTAATCACCAGCACTAATGAAACAAAAACAAAATTATTTGTGAGTGAAGTTCTAGAGCATTCCTTATAATTGCTCTTATAAAATTATGTATAGTATTGCTGTGTGTTGTGTGGATCCTGAAAGAATTTAGAAGAAGTTTGGGTTCCACATTCCAGTGACTCATCTTGTACAACCTCCTTTGTAGACTCTTGGTATAAATTATCATTTGGCTTAAATTTCCCCGTTTTGCAGCAGAAATGGAGCCTAGTAAGGAAATGATGCTGCCATGTATGTTGTTTTAACATTACCCTAGACTGTGTGCTGTTGGGACTTTCTGATGTGCAATGTAGAAACAGCTGAATTACTTCGGAGGCTCTCACAAACTGAGTTGACTTGAGAACTTGGTGATTAATAAGGTAAAACTATTTCTCTTCAGGCAGAGCCATGAGTTTTTTTTGTTTTGTTTTGTTTTTCTTTTTTTCGGGTTAAAAGAACATTAGTCTTCTAACTAGGGATTTTTGCTGTCTTTATAGTGGAACAAATGCTTTTTTCAGATCTAATCCTGGCATGATAAATAAAGCTCTCTGCAAGGTGCTTGGGAAAATTCTAAGTAGCTCCTGAGTGGAGAGGCCTTTGTTGTGGAGGAAAAGGCCTAACCTCAAGGGTTAATCAGTCAGTGCTCATGTGGGTCAGAGAGAAAAGTTCACATCTGGGTGTTAGTGACCACCAAGCCCTTTCTTGTGGTCCTTTCCACAGTGATATATCCTTAAACATCCCTTGGGCTCAAGCCTCCTGGGTAGATTTATTGGAGCAAAATGTCCCTTGTCCATATGATAAAGTTGTGTATTTATTTGCTTTGAAACTCAGATAAGCAGCAATCAAGAACTCCGTGGTAGCTGTTATTTGAGCAAACATGCCAGCAAGTGATACTGACCAAGTGTTCAAATATATGCCCAACACACCGCCTGGCATATTGTAGATGTTTGTTGATTGCTCATTGGCTGAATGAGTGTAGAGTTTTATAAGGCTGAGTCTAGCAAGGCACTGCCAAGTTGGGCTAGCAAGTGATGGTTCCACAGCTTTGGCTTTGTGACTGTTTTGTTAAACTGTATGTATAGATCTTTTGGTTTTCTCTTTACATGTTGGCTTTCAGGATTAAAATGTTTTTAAACATTTTAGGGGGAGTTGTAATGAAGTAAATCCTATACATGGAGCTTGTTTGCCTTAGAGGCTTAAGAGTAATATGCTAAAATTTCCTTTGTCAAATTGAAGCATAAACATTCAAGCGTTTGCTTGTCAACACATAGAAGTTGGTAATTAATTTGTATTTGGAAAGCTCAGTCCAGTTTTGAATGCTTAGGGAGCAAGGTTTCCAAGTGTATCTTGCTCCCAGCCAAGAACAGCTGCATCGTACACTGCTTTTCAGATGGCTTCTCTGTGACATCTGTGAAAACAGACGTCAGTAACTGAGCATGCCTGAGTGCATGGAGCATTGCGGCATTCTGTGATGTATGGGGTCCAGGGTCTCCACTGGGACAGAACACCATGCTCACTTGTATAAGAATACTTATTTTACTTAAATTTTATTTCTGTTCAGTAATAAATGGTAAGGGCAGACCCTCCCAATATTAGCAGAAAGCATGTACTACACTAAGCGTGTGCTCAAGTTCAAGACTGGAAAGACGGTTCCTCATTGGTGGCGTTAGTGTTCCCTGTGATGTTAAGATGACTTCCCTAGCACTTGTGTGATGACCATCATCAGTTAAAAATAGAAGGAAATGTCTTCAGAGTCTGGGCCACCATGCAAGCACGTAACACCACTGAAGCAGCAAGGGGGGTCGGGGCGCCACCTGTCCACTCATCACTGGTGTCTGTTCTCTCTCCAGAATGGTCTTGGACTCTTCCATTTTCATTCCACATCTCCCTCCTCCCAACCCCAGCCCTCTCCTACTTACGATTCATAGGAAAAGACAAGATCAGGCTTTTACAAATCAGCCAGTTAATTAGAGGTGACCATAGGGCAAATTCGAAGTTTCTAGACATTCAGATGATTAACCATGGCAAAGTAGATTTCTCTTACTCTTGAACAGACTGTTTCCGTTTTCACTAATAAAAGCATCAGGAGGGAGGAACTACTGACCTGGCTCCCCCAACCCCCGTGCTTCCAATTAGGAGTCTATTATCTCATTCCAGATAATTGGAAAAGGATATCCCAAATACTGCTTCATGTAAATATGGTTTTTGCCTGTGTTATATTACTAGGAGTTCTGAACACATCTGGAGTGAAGGCAGCCCAGGGGACATTAAAAGCGCACTGTTTGGGTTGGCACAGTGACATTATAGTATATGCCAATTTGTAATGGCTTTTGGAAACAGGCAGTTTTAAACTCTCCCTGAACTATTCCCCTGAGAAATTATTCAATTAAGTACAACTAAAATTAATGTTTAGCCTTGCTTTTGTTGTTTGCTTAAATAAAATAGGCAGCTATAGAGGGAAATCCGTGGTTCATGCTGTGGTCCATGCTGGGTTCCTATTTAACCCTGGAAGTGAGCTCCCAGGAAATAACTAGGCATCTTGGAATCAATGCCTTTTCCAGAAGATACATAGCTGCTAGACTCTGATTATGATTTTCCTTTTATGTCAATGACTGTCCTGTATAGGTAGCTTTAGACACCTGGGGTTCACCAACGTTTCTATCTACACCTGCAGGGAACGGGGCCCCCAGTGCCAAACCCCAAACTTCTTCTGTCTTTCTAAG
Source organism: Peromyscus aztecus (assembly GCA_902168405.1). Classification (NCBI taxonomy): domain Eukaryota; kingdom Metazoa; phylum Chordata; class Mammalia; order Rodentia; family Cricetidae; genus Peromyscus; species Peromyscus aztecus. The sequence continues at coordinate 47,615 of CABHPQ010159961.1, forward strand.
TAAGTGATTCTCCAACTTCAATGGGTAGGGAGCACCTGGGAGCTTATTAAAATGAAGATTTGGGGTCATTAGATTGAGGGAGGGCCTGAGGTTCTACATGTCTAACAAGCTCCCAGGGGCTGTGGCTGGCTGAGGACTATATTTGCAATAGGGCGGTCCTAAGCGGCAGTAGGAAGAGGTGTGGGGTGGGGCCCGGACCTACCTTTGATTTCCAACCCGTAGCCTGGCCCTGAGCACATTCGGATGTGCATGCCTCTTGCTTTTCTTTCTAGTGTATGTCCTCACTTAATTCTCAGAATCCTCAATTCTTTTTTATTTCTTGGGTCTCTGGAAGATGGCACACATCTCATTGCCCACAGGAGATAATGGCCTGGGGCTTTTGTTACATGCTTTCTTAGGATCCAGTCATTGTCCTGCCTCATTTTCTCAGCCCATCTTTTCTATCTGGGTTAGGAAGAAGAGCCGATTAGCTGATAGGCCTTTGTCTGCGTTACTGAACACACATGCCAGAGCCCTGGTGAGTAAGTGTGGCTTTGCAGCTTCCATCCAACATCTACTTCCAGAGTCTGGCTGCTTAGCTCTTTGGTCCAGGCTTTGATGGTCATTGTATTCAAGGGTGGTCAGATTGAAACACAGTTAAAAAATCCACATTCAGTGAAGTCTCTTGGAGGAATGTTCCATAGCCCTGGCAGCTCTTTACCTGAAGAGAGGGCATTCCACAAGAAAATCTATGATTCCATCTGCTGACTGGCTGTCCCCTTCCAATTTACAGCAAACGAATTGATCGGGAAGGAATTACTAGATGGGTAGAGGCAAAGATGGCCTTACCGTGGCCAACACTTTCTACTTCCGATACTCTATCGCAAAGAGAGCCCAGGGCTTGGAGTGTAGCTCCGTGGTAGAATGTTTGCACAGCAAGCTTTAGTGCCTCACTTCCATCGCAGGCCCCGCAAACAAGCACAGCCCAGCATGCACTTTGTTCGGTTCAGTAGCTGCTGTAAAGTTTTAGATCCCCGCCCCCAATTTCTGTCTTCAAGCTCTTTTCTCTTTTATTTCATCTTCTGTGGTTTGTTTGTTTTGTTTTGTTTTTGTATCTCTAATTCTTTTTAAAAATGTAGCTCTGGGGACTGGAGAGATGGTTCAGAGGTTAAAAGCATTTGCTGCTCCTACAGAGGACCCAGGTTCAGTTCCCAGCATCCACATGGCAGCTCCTAACTCTCCTTCGTTCCAGTTCCAGGGGAGCCGACACGCTCTTCTGGCCCTGTGGGCACTGGGTATGCGTGTGGCGCATACATATGCAGCTAGAACAAGCTTGCACGTAGAGAATGTGCCTCTGATTGTATCCTTTGACTTGCTGGCGTTCTTTATTGCCGAACCAGCACTTCCGAGCCATATCCTTTTCCTATCAGCCTGTAGAGTTTGTTATTTAACGTTCTTCTTTGGAATTGAGCTTTTAAAATTTAATTTTCATTGTTATCAAAATAATGCCACTTTGTAGTTTGAAAATAAGAATTAGGCATTCCAAGAGTAACAGTTCCTCCTTGCCCCAAGTCGCACTCCTTGCAAACAATTCTTGCAGTTTGTGTTTCATTGTTCATCGTTATCCATATTTCTTTTTTATTGTTGTAGTTCGTTCTTTCTTTCTTTCTTTCTTTCTTTCTTTCTTTCTTTCTTTCTTTC
>CABHPQ010159962.1:0-19226 GCA_902168405.1 Peromyscus aztecus
CAGGCAGGCATGGTGCTGGAGCGGTAGCTGAGAGCTTCCATCTTGAGATAATAACCACACATCTCTCAGTACAGTGTGACCGGCCCTTGGTGCTGCACTACCCGGGCCGATTCTGTACAAACCCCGTCCTGTACCACAGGTGGAGACTGAGGAGCTTCAGGAGCATGAGGTGCAGAGGCTACGGGAACACCTGGCCCTGTTGCTGAGCTCGTTCCTGGAGTCCCCAGCCTCACAGGCAAGCCAGAACCAGGCGGGGCCGGAGCTGCTGCAGCGGTGCCACACTTTGGAGCAGAAGACAGCCACCTTCGAGAACATTGTCTGCGTCCTGAACCGGGAAGTAGAGCGGGTGGCAGTGACTGCAGAGGCTTGTAGCCGGCAGCATCGGCTAGACCAGGACAAGATTGAGGCCCTGAGTAACAAGGTTTGTGCCTAGCGGGCATAGTGAGTCCTAGATCTTTGGAGCCTGGACAGCATAGAATAGAACTCCATGATTTGGACTTTGGCCTCTTGCTTTCTGATTCTCATGCTCTGAGAGACTCAACTGTAGGGTTTGTTGGGCTAGCAACTGAAACTTTTTTTGGCCTAAGAGGGCAGGCATCAGTCATGCAACATGGGACATGTAGGCCCAGAGCCTTCCAAGTGGACTGGAACATGTACCTCACATTTAGGAGGTAGCTCCTGGGGACAGACAAGACTTGAGAGACTTCTAAAGGCTAGGAGTGTGGGAAACGGGAACTCAGGGTGCACAGAATATGGCAGGCAGGTCCTTGCCTTCCTATCAAAGTGAAGTGGTCTCTGCTCTGCAGGTGCAGCAACTAGAGAGGAGCATTGGCCTCAAGGACCTTGCCATGGCCGACCTGGAGCAGAAGGTCTCAGAGTTGGAAGCATCCACCTATGATGGAGTCTTCATCTGGAAGATCTCAGACTTTGCCAGGAAGCGTCAGGAAGCTGTCGCTGGCCGTACACCTGCTATCTTCTCCCCAGGTGCCGTTTGTGGTCTTCCCATCTGCTTCAGAGGCCTTCTGGAATGGTTCTCTGACTGGGGCAGGGCACATATTCAGCCGGCACCAGGAGTGTCTGCATCTCCTTGAGAAGCAAATTGGCCGGGCGGTGGTGGCGCACTCCTTTAATCCCAGCACTCGGGAGGCAGAGGCAGGCGGATCTCTGTGAGTTCGAGGCCAGCCTGGTCTACAGAGTGAGTTCCAGGACTGACTCCAAAGCTACACAGAGAAACCCTGTCTGGGGGCGGGGGGGAGGGAGAGAAGCAAATTGGGCAATGTGCCCTACTCAGTTGGGAGTCTATAGGCATGAGGAGTTAGATGTGGATAAGTATGCCTGTCCCTTGTCGCCTGCAGATGAGCATGGTGGCTTTGGGGTGAGTAATGAAAGGCAGACCTTTCTAAGCAGGGCCATGGCTTCAAGCTTGTCCAACTTCCAGCTGGGTTGAGCTTTGGTATTTGCTACAAGCAGGGAGCCTGTGAGGATGTTCCTGTCTGCTTTCTCCTCCTCTCCATCTACAGGGTCTGTAGAGGGGCGCTCTTGAGCTCCTCTGAAGGGTACCGCTGGGAGCTAGCTACAGGGGAGGGTCTGTGATCCTGCCAGGTCCAGTTTGCTTCCCTTGTACTGCCTGCTCTGCACTTCTCACCGTGCCACTGTTCTACTTTCTGTACACTTCACAGTCCCCTGTTGTGTCCCTCTAGGTGCCCCCAGACCATGTGATGGCCCAGGCCATTGTCTGTACCCCTTGTTAGTGTCTTCTTCCTGCTCAGCAGCTTACTTCATAATGTAGTCATCAGTTCTCCGAACTTGACCTGCACACACTTTATTTTGGGCTCACTTCACAGAACTGCCACTACAGTAGAGGTTCTCAGGTCAAGGCTGAGACCCTGGGAGACCCTCTCCTTCCTGGATTTGCCTTGGCACTGGTGGTCCCTGCCTTGCTATAGAAAGAAGACTGAGCACTCCCCTCAGCTCTGTAGCATGTCCTCACAGTGGTATCAGCAGAGGCCAGAAGTAGACAAACCTAGAGCCCCTGTCTTCTCGGATTGAGACTAGGAAAACAAGTGTTTTAGTGAGAAGTCAAGGGACACGTGGGCAGCCTGGGGTGCCTGATACTATTTCTAGACTTGGGTAGTCTGTGTGGGCAGTGCCTCCCCTTGCAGGTGATTTATTTAGTAGGTGGTAACCGGTGGAGTGTGCAGGCTCAGGCTACAGGCGTTCTACAGTTAGTGTGGTAAGGGTCCAGCATGAGGAGCCCGTATCCTTTGCAGCAGTCTCCTGGGGCTGTAGACAGGGAAAACTTGTCTGTGTAAAAGGTCTGCTTTGGATATGGCTGCTCATCCAGGTTCATGTAGCAGGCAAAGGCTACAAGGAACAGGGAAGATGGTTCTTAGCGCTGCACTCGGAGCCCTGCTGCAGAGGCTTAGCGTAGATCTGTGGGGCATGGATAGTCCTGTTGCTGTGAGGGTCACTATAGCAGGCGGCCTTTTGGGGCAAAACCAACTGAATACTGTGGTTCAGCTCTCCTTAAGAGGATACACTTCTTTTGACTCACAGCAGCACATCATGGCAAGCAGACTGTGGTACAGAGCTTTTCATTTCCCACTGGGAATCAGAAGAAAGAGGGATGAGTGGAGATCCCACTGTCCTTTTCAAGGGCATACCCTCAGTGACTGAAACACCTCCTTTTAGGCCCCACCTTAGGAAGGTTCCACCCTCTCAAGACAGTATCACATGTTTAACAAATGGCAGTGGTGTGGGACATTGTAGACCCATACCACAGCATGTGCAATTATAGATTCCTAAAGGTGGTTAAGGATTGGTATACATGGTTACTGAGGCTAAGTTCCACAATAGGCCAACTTTATGTGGAAACCCTGGTTGCTGGTATAAACCCTGAGGTCCAGATACTGAAAAGCTTGATGTCTAACTCCATAGACAGGTTCTACCCCCAGGACGGGGAGACCAGTTTGGTTTTCCTGTTAAATGTTTGTTCAGAGTCTCAGTTGATTGGGTCCACCTATACCAAGAGCATCTTTCCCATGTGGTCCACCACTCATCTACCAGTCTCTTGGAAACAGCCGTCACAGATGCTCAGAGATAGTGCTTCCCCAGCCCTCTAGGTATTCCTTGACCCAGTCAACTTGACACTAAAATTAGTCTTCACAACCAACTATTTACGTGTTTTGTAATAGTATATTGTGTGTCTTGTTATTTTTTGAGGCAGGGTTTCATACTATAGCCATGGCCAAGGCGACCTCAGATTTATTGTGTAGCCCAGGCTGAACTTGAACTCATTGAGAAGCTTGTTTACCAGGTCCAGTTCTTGTCTTACATGGCCTTAACCATGTTCTGGCTGTTTATTACCTGTAGGGCAGTGCTTCTCAATCTCCCTAATGCTGCGACCCTTTACTACAGTTCCTCATGGTGTGGTGACCCCAGCATACAATTGCTTTCACTGCCACTTCATAACTGTCATTTTGCTACTGTTAGGAATAGTGATGGGAATATCTGATGTGCAGGATATCTGATCTACTACCCCAAAGGGGTCGCACCCCGCAGATTGAGAACCACTACTGTAGGGCTGAGGGGACAGTGCCTACTGATTGGGGTTTCTGCTCCTCAGATGCTTCTGCTGAGGCAGGCCTGGTCTCCCTTTATAGCTCTGCTGAGGATCTCAGCTACTGGTTTTGTTTTTTTGTTTTTGTGGGTTTTTTTGTTTGTTTTGTTTTTCTACCATAGTTTTTAATATTTTAAAATACTTAAAGTTTGAGGTTATTAAAATTATCATTGTTAATTCTAACTTTGAAGGGGGGATGCAGCAAGATAGCTCATTGGATTTGTGAGACTGCTCTCTGGAATCCACATTAAAAGTAGTAGGAGAAGCCGTGTGTTGGTGGCACATGCCTTTAATTTTTTATGTAGAGGCAGGCAGATTTCTGTGAGTTCAAGGCCAGCCTGGCAGAGATGGTTCCACGACAGCCAGGACTACACAGAGAAACTGTCCCCAAAAAACAACAAACAACAAATTAAAAAAGTGGTAGGAGAAAGCCAGGTGTGGTGACACACACCTTTTATCCCAACTCTTTTTTTTTTTGGGGGGGGGAGTTTCGAGACAGGGTTTCTCTGTGTAGCTTTGCACCTTTCCTGGAACTCACTCTGTAGCCCAGGCTGGCCTCGAACTCACAGAGATCCGCCTGCCTCTGCCTCCAGAGTTCTGGGATTAAAGGCGTGCGCCACCACCTCCTGCCTTATCCCAACTCTTAAGAGGCAGAAGCAGGTGGATCTCTCTGAGTTTGAGGCCAGCCTGGTCTACATAGTGAGTCCCAGGACTACCTAGAAAGACCCTGTCTCAAAAACTGTAAGAAAAATGACTGCACAGCGTTGTCCTTGGCTCCCACATACATGCCATAGCATGCATGTCCCTCCCTGGAATATTGCTCGTGAGCACACACATTAGTAACTTTTTGAAGAGAGTGAGGTAGGAGGCGTTGGAGTTGGAGGCTATCCTGGGCTGCATGGCAAGATTGTCTGGAGGTCTGGGCGTTTCTTTTGAGAGGAAACCCTTCCCCTGCTATTTCCCAAAAGCTGAATGATTGTTTATGTTTTCATCTCTCTGAGGGTGGAAGAGCTATGTCCTGCCCTCTTCTCACTGGCTTTTCCATACTTCCAGCCTTCTACACAAGCAGATATGGCTACAAGATGTGTCTGCGAGTCTACTTGAATGGCGATGGCACTGGGCGGGGAACTCATCTGTCTCTTTTCTTCGTGGTGATGAAAGGCCCCAATGATGCCCTCTTGCGGTGGCCTTTTAATCAGAAGGTATGAGGGGCAGCCCCAGGATCCTGGGGGAATCTGTGAGTGAGGTTGGGTTCCGCTTCTGAGTAGCCCAGTTGTCCAAGACAGTGTACATAACCAGGCATATTGGCTGTGGTGCCCCAGTGATTTCTCACTGCTGGTTGTGACACATATGACTGCTTCTTGACTCACACATGTTTGAAAGTCTCCTGGGGAAGTAAGTGTGCTTCAAGGGAAGGCCACAGCCACAGAGCCCCTCTGTGACTGTCAGAGTTAGTGTGTGACTGTTTAAAACCAGGGTCTTCCTTAATGAAGGAACTGACCCTCCAGAGACCAGGTCGGACTGAGGATGGTCCCTTCACCACTCAGGGCCCAGCTCTCTCGCCAGAAGCCAGTGGAGGAGGCAGAGCAGGTGATGAGGACTAGGAGGCCAGAGACCCTGACCAGTCTCCAGGGCCAACAGTCGGACCCTGTTCTTGTTGTAAAGTGCTTCTGGATCACAGCAAGAAAACATCTGTAGCTGAACACTAGAAAGAAACAGCACTCAGGAGTACAGTGTGTAGTACTAAGTTTTAGCCTCAATTTCCAGACACTATGAGCATGCAATACAACCTTGGACAGGTGTTGTTCCCAGATGAGGAGCTGAATACACTGTGACCAGTGTATCTAGACACACTGCTGTAGGAAAGGTAGGATAGGACTAATGTGGGGTTTTCAGGTGACTCACGGGCACATTGTTCCCTTCCTGGATTGACTTCTCTCAGGTAACATTGATGTTGCTGGACCAGAACAACCGGGAACATGTAATCGACGCATTCAGGCCTGATGTGACCTCATCCTCCTTCCAGAGGCCTGTCAGTGACATGAATATCGCCAGTGGCTGCCCCCTCTTCTGCCCTGTGTCCAAGATGGAGGCCAAGAATTCCTATGTGCGGGATGATGCTATCTTCATCAAAGCTATTGTGGACCTAACAGGACTCTAGCCACCCATACTAGGAATAGCAGCTCAGTGAGGAGCTGCCACACTGGGCCAGGGCCCTGCCACACAAGGGTGGGCAGGCTTGGTGCAGGCGCTGGGAAGGGCCTCAGCCTAAAGCCAGTCACCATCACACGGAAAGGCAGGAAGGAGCCTCCAGTTGGTCCTCAACTGGTAGACTGAGTGGGGGGGTCCATTCAGCTCAGGGTCCTTGTGGGACCAGCTGGGGTCTTCTCAGCTTTCCAGTAGAAAAGCTCTTGCTGTCTTTTCTGTCTGGGGAAGGGAGAGGCCCTTGGGTGGGGTACTCAGAAAGAGCCTGGAGAGAGAGAGAGAGAGAGAGAGAGTTTCAGAGCTACACCAGCAGCAAGAGTGTGGTGGTTGAACTTACCCACTCTGGCTCGTGGCAAGGAGGTAGGGGCTGCACAGGAGAAGGGCATCCACCTGCAGAGCCCAGCCCAGGAGAGAAGCACTGTGAGACATAGGCACACACTGGAAAAGGCCTGCCTGGGCTGCAGAGCCCTGCCAGGTGGCCTGTATTGAGGAGAAGTGATTAAACTATTCAGATGTCTGTGACAAGTGGTGTTCATCTGGCTCCAGGATGTGTCCAGCCTAGGTAGTAATGGCCCTCTGGGGCCTCTGCTTTCCTCTTCACATTGACTGACTGTTCCTTATACCCTTCAAGCCCAGGGCTCCATGTGAGCACTCCATCAAGGGTCTGCCTGTGTAAAGTGGAGGACTGACCCTTGCCTGGCTCATGTGCAAGGTTGTTTCCTCAGGGTTCTGGCCTGGTTCGCTCTTTGGACTGAGGTTGGAATGGAGGCACCATGGTCTAGGTACTGGGCATGTCTATTAGTCAGAAGGCATATCCAATCTCCCTCGGTCCGTTTTCAAGTCACCACAATAGGAAATGGGGAGAGCACCAGGGTGGACCATCCATGCCCATCTTGGTGAGCATGCTGTGATTGAGGAAACATGGCTGTCTAGACCTGTTCATGTTCCTGTTCTGTCTGAATTTTCACTCTGTATGTGTTACTTTTAAAGTATACAGAAACAGCATGGGATGGCATCATGGCGGAGAACTGGCTTCACCTGACTGCCCTGTGGCTTTCTGGTGGAGGACACATCTTGTTTTTTTCTCCTGAGTTTGTGCCTTGAGTTCTTAAGCTGGAACAGGGCTAGGCCTGCCTGTCACCTGTGGCCCCAGGAGAGTTGGTGTTACATGGCTGTCCCTTAGATATTTGTACTTGCTCTGCAGAGAACTACATCAAAGGCCTGACAGCCTGTGGGCAGCGGCCTCTTCCTGCAGCATTTCATGTGGGCTGTGTGTGACCTGTGTGCCTTGTGGTAACTTACTTACACTTCTCTGAGGACTGGACTTTTACCAGATTTATTGCTCTGGAATTTCTCCATAGGAACTGCCCATTTCTGTCCATTTTTCTACTTACTTTTTTCCTGCTTGGTAAAAGTTTCTGGTCTTTCTAACATTGATCCTTGATTGTGTTTGAACTTTTTTTCCTTCAAGACAGGATTTCTCTGTGTAACTGCTCTGGCTGTTCTGGGACTCGATTGATAAACCAGACAGGCCTTGAACTCACAGAGATATCCACCTGCCCCTGCCTCCTGATATTTGAACCTTTTTGATGTAGAAAAATTCAAAGCTGAGATATGATCAGTTAAATAATGTTTTAAAGTTCTAACAGTTTCTATGTTTGGCAGCTCATTTATATATAATGTATACTTTTTTTTCTTTTCTCTAGAAATGTGTCTGTTTTAAAACTAGAATTAGGTAATTCAGGTTGAAGCTGTTTTTTTTGTTTGTGTGTGTGTGTGTGTGGTTTTTTTTTTTTGTTTTTGTTTTTGTTTTTGTCTTTTGGTTTTTTTTTTTGGAGACTGGGGTCTTTCTGAGTGGTCCCGACTATTCTGGAACTCACCATGTAGACCAGACTAGCCTTGAACTCACAGAGACCTGCTTGCTTCTGCCATCTAAGTGGGACTAAAGGTTTCTACCACCATGCCCAGCTGGTAATTTTTTTTTCAGGCAGAGTTTCTAGGCTCAGCCAGCCACTAATTCTCTAATTAGCCAAGGATAACTTTGAACTTGTGATCTTCCTGCCTCTGCTTCCCAGGTACTGTCATACAAGTGTATCCCACTGTCCTTGGCTTTTATGGTACTGGGAATGAACTCCAGGCCTCCTGCAGGCTCTCTACCCATCTCCACTCCAGACTGGTAGATTGTGACGTTGGAGTTACTTCTTTTCCTTAAAGGCAAATGGAGGGGCAGAGGGGGTAGTGCAGTGGTAGAACACACTTGTCATGCACAGGCATGTGCACACAGTTCGGGATAGTAGTATTAAAAGAAGCACAATGCCTCTTAGCAGGATGGTTTCACAGTCCACCCATGTTATAGTGTGTGTTAGAATTTTAGAGTTTTTTTATGTGTGTGGTGTGCATGTGCACACATAATGTGTGGACACCCATGGGAAGTTCTGAAGTTGGTGGGGGGAGTCTTCAGTCACTTTCTACTCTACATATTGAGACAGGGCTCCAGGAATCCCACCCCTGCTTCCTGAGTGCCAGGATACAGGCCGAGCACCACGTTTGTCTGGCGTGTACATGGGTGCTGGAGATCAAACTCTGCTCTCCATGCTTGTGCAGCGAGGGCTTTACCCACTGAGCCTTCTCAGCCTCTGCTAGAAAATTGGATATCTGAGCCGAGCAGTGGTGGCACACATCTTTAATCCCAGCACTCAGAAGGCGTAGGCCAGCCTGGTCTACAGTGAGTTCCAGGACAGCCAGGAATGTTACACAGAGAAACCCTGTCTCAGTCTACCAAGGAAATTTTTTTTTTTGGACAGGATCACTCCATGTAGCCCTGGCTGTCCTAGAACTCATATGTTGACCAGGTTAGCTTCAAGCTCTGCCTATCTCTGCCTCCTAATCACCACCACACCCATTTTTTTTTAGCATTAAAAATGTTTTAAAAATGCATATATATTGACTTTTATTTCAGGTGTATGTTTGAGTGCCTGCATGTATGTATATGTAGTACTGTGTGCATGCCTGGTGCCCAAGGAAGCCAGAAGAGGGTCTCGAACCACCTGTAACTGGAATTACAAGTGATTGTGAACCAGCAAGAGGTTGCTGGGAACTGAACCTGTGTCCTCCAAAGAACAACACATGCTCTTAACTGCCCTGCCATCTCTCTAGCTCTAAAGATTTTATTCTTTTGTGTATGTGTGTGCACATTTGCACACGGGTGGCCGGGGAGGGTGTCGGATTTCCTGATAGCTGGAGTTACGGGCGGTTATGGACCGTCCGGCATGGGTGCTGGGAACCAACTCCTGTGTGCTGCAAGTGCAACACGTGCCCTTGACTGCTAAGCCATCCCCAGCCTCAGGAAAAGAAATTATGATCCTTTTGACCCTCCTTCCATGTCACCTAAAATTTTAGTTCCATCATATATTTTTGTAACAATAAATTTTAATATTCAAAGCAGGCACTTTAACAACAGCCCCTGCCATCTTTTTCTCTGCTCGCTTGCCCCACCCCTTTATGAGATAGTCTCATTATGTCGCCCTGGCTAGCCTGAAACTGTAGATGAGACCAGGCTGACTTCAGACTGCAGAGGTGATCCTGCCTTTGCCTTCTCTTTTTGTTGATTTTTCTTTTTGTTTGTTTGTTTGAGACAGGGTTTCTTGTGTAGCCCTGGCTGTCCTGGAACTCACTCCTTATGTAGACCAGGCTGGCCTCAAACTCAGAGATTAGCTTGCCTCTGCCTTCCAAGTGCTGGGATTAAAATCATGCAGCACCACCACCTGACTTCTTTTTTTCCTTCCTTCCTTTTTTAAATTGCATATGGTTCATCAGTCTTTCAGCACTTCAAGCCACAAGTCTTGTCACCTGGATGAAACATTACTACTTGGTCTGTCACTTTTTACAGCTAAAATATTCAGTAGATTCTTTAAACATCACATAATAAAATCAGATTTTCTTCTTGGTGAAGTTATGAGACTTTTAAACCATGGGCAGTTCTGTGTAAGCTCCATGGTAAACATGATATGGATGGGTGTCTCCATCAACCCAGATCCACTTCTGCTCACCCACCACTGCCGGTACCTCAGTCTGTTTTCCCTCTGTGTCTTAGGGTTACTATTGGCTGTGATGATACACCATGACCAAAGCAACCTAATGTAGACAGATTTCTAAAAAATAGTCTTACTATATAAAAAACACGGAGCCAGAAATTTGGGTTAAAGCCTTAGATCAGGGAAATACAGAAAGCCACCAGCTAACCTCATCTCACCAACTCTGCAGCTTCCGAGGAGAACAACTTCCTGTCTACTCAGACTTATAGGCCTTGCTTTTCTGCCCTCTCATTGGCTCTTAGCCCAGCTACCTCACTTCCTCTTTCTACACAGCTCTGTCACTGTCTTTCTAGGTCTCTATGGTTAGTACTGGGATTAAAGGTGTGTAAGTATAATAACTATGTACAATATATACAAGCAATAAATACATCACAATGTCTGGCCCATTTGCATTGGACAAATTACATTATCCTATTTTGGTGAATCCAAAATGTACCTAATTCACTTTCTATCCTAACATATTACCAACAAAACTATCTGATGATGTCTTTCAAACTTATACACTTAACGCCTCTTAGTGAGTTTCTTTTCTGAATTTCTTAACAAGGAAAACTGAACTATAACTAGTCTTTAACTCCCTCAGAGACCCGAGAAGGAAATACTACCTAGTAAAACATGAAGTGCAAACAAGTGACTTCTAAAAAATGAGTTATGACAGGAACAGCCAGCTTCCTGGACAGTCACCTGAGGTTTCTCTGCAGTGTTGGGGCATCATCTTCGGCCTACAGGCTTAGCATATCTGACAGACTCATTTGTGAAGTAGGATGTACACAAGGCCTACAGCTCGACCTCACATTCGGTGCGAGTATTCCATGTACCAGATAAACTTGAATTCCACCAGTGCCCTGTCATGACTCAGGATTTTAAATTCTGGAAATTGCTGGTGTTTTTGGAATTCAGCTGCCCATTCTTCTCAGCTTGTGGGTGGCTTCATCTCCTTTATTAAATGCCAGTCTACCAATGAGAGGTTAGACTCCATCAGCCTAGTTATTCCTTCAAGAATAACTTTCAGCTGCTGTTCCACTGCACACCAGAAGCCATTGATCCACTGCCTGTTCAGCTGCCTTCGAAGAAAGGGGCACTGTACCTTTTCTAGATTGCAAAGCCACTTCAGCGATGGTGCCATATTGTCCTGGCGGTATGGCCTGGGATTAAATATGGTGCCATATTGTCCTAGCCATATTGTCCCAGGATTAAAGGCATGCACCACCACCACCGCTGGCTCACTCCAGCTGCTGTGTGTGTGACTTGTGGGGGTCGAGCCCTTATGCTTTCATTGTAAGCACATTACCAATCAACCATCTCCCTGAGCCTCTCAGAATTCTTTGCTAGCGTCAAGTCATGACAGACTTCTGTGATTTCTAGACACTCTGGTGTTTCCCATATAACAGTCAGGTGTGTTGTTTCTTAATTATCTTTTTTGCACAAGATACAGGGTTTGTGTTAATCCTTGCATATGGTGGTGGCTTGCTCAGTGCTGTGTTGAGATAGTGCCTGTGCCTCAGCTGTGTGTAAAATGCAGCTTCCCTGGCCCTGGCTTGGCTTTGGCCCTTTTGGAGAAAGATTAGCCTTTCCCCAGGGAACTCATGTTTACTGTTGTGCATTTACTTGTGACGTCCATGGGATCTGTGTGCCGTCTCAACACTACTGCTCTGGTCGTCTTGGTTATAGCAGTATTAACTCAAATGGTACAGCTTGTTCTCTCCAACTTTATTCCCAGTTTTCAAAACTGAACTATTTTTATTCTTTGGGCAATACATACAAATCTTAGAATTAGCTTCCCTGTAGTTAAAAAATCTGCTGGGATTTGATTGGCTGTGTCGAGTCCAGTGATGTGTGGAGTTGACACTGCTGTGTGGTGCTAAGTCCCTGCTCTCTCACAGCTTGTGCCCCAAGGTGCTCACTTGGTGCTTCTCCTACTCAGGTATGTGTTTATTTACGTACTGGGGACTTTTATGTAAATGAATGTGTCACCATGGGAAGAAACAGCTTGGTTTTCCTTTCCATTGTGTCACTTGTATTTCCTTCGCTCACCCTGTTCCGCCTGCTCAGTCTGCAGTCTGAGACTGAGCAGGCCTGGTGAGTGGGTGTCCTTGCTGTGTGTGCTCCAGCCCTCACTGGTGCTGCGATGTCCTGGAGGGGTGCTCTGATGGCCCTGGAGGGGTGCTGTGGTGTCACTGGAGGATGTTGGTGCCCCCTTCCTGATGAGCTGCTCCCTAGTAGTTGAGTCAGTTTTTGTTTGTTTTGTTTAAATCATGACTGAAGGTTTTGTCACATGCTTTTTCCTTTAAGTGACACATTCCTATGGATTTTCTTGGTCCTCTCTTGATGGCAGCTTATGCTAATTGATCTACACATGTTGAACCAGTCTTGCATCCCTGGAATGAGCACCGTTTGGCTGTGATATGCTCCTATTCTTATATCTCGCTGGGTTAGATCTGGTAGCATTTGATTGAGGACTTTTGTCTATTCATGAAGTATATTGGTCTGCAGATTTACTTTTGTTACTCCACAGTTTCAGTTACTCCAGTTTAACTGAGATCCAAATATAGTTAAATGGAAAGAAATCTCAGAAATAAGCAATTCCTAAGTTTTAAATTATGCACTATTACATGGCATGAAATCTCACTCCATCCTGGTATCAGCTTCCAGCCTATGGCACCCAAGGTGCCAATCACCCCTTCTAGCATGTCCACCCTGTTTCCTACCCACTCGATCACTTAACCATCTCAGGTATCAGATGGATGCCTCAGCTTAGGAACCCATTTGCAGGGGAGGCTGCAGAAGGCCACTTGGTGACAGACAATGCCCACAGATACCTTTGCTTGTTTGGTTGGTTTTTTGAGACAGTCACTATATAACATTGACTGGCCTGGAACTTGCTATGTAGACCAGGCTGGCCTTGAACTCATAGAAATCTGCTTGCATCTGCCTCCTGAGTGCTGGAATTAAAGGTATGGACCACTATGCCTGACACAGATAACCTGTTTTGTTTTTGAGACAGGCTTTCTCTATGTGGCCCAGGCTCTCTTGGAACTCACAGACTATGTAGACCAGGTTGGCCTCAAACTCAGAGATCTGCCTGCCTCTGCCTTTTGAGTGCTGGGATAAAAGGTGTGCACCACCACATGGAGCTGGTTGTTGTTGTTTTGTTTTTTTAAAAAACAGTCTATGTAGTCCTGGCTGACCACAAATGCATTTTTTTTTTTTTAGATTTATTTATTTATTGTGTATACAGTGTTCTGCCTACATGTATGCCTGCAGGCCAGAAGAGGGCACCAGATCTCATTATAGATGGTTGTGAGCCACCATGTGGTTGCTGGGAATTGAACTCAGGACCTTTGGAAGAGCAGCCAGTGCTCTTAACCGCTGAGCCATCTCTCCAGCCCCCCACAAATGCCTTTTAAAAATTGCTTTTAACATGTGTTTGGTGTGTGTGCATGGAAGTGGCTTTGGAACTGGGTAATGGATGGAGCGGGGAGGACTAGAAAAGCCCAGGAAAACTCCGGGGAGGGTGCAGAAGGGGCCCTGGAAACATCTGAAATGTGTCAGGGATGACTCCTGGCCATGGTGCTGCAGGTGCATCTCATGCAGTAGCTGAGTGGGGTGTTGCAGACGGTAGAGGGCCCTGGACATTGCAGGTGCAGAACCACTGCAGATTGACCACTAGGGCGGCACGTAGTGGAACCTTGGAATCGGGCTGCCCAGACTGTAGGGCTGCCAGGTACAACTCCCACCTAGGAGAACTGCCGTCAGCAGACCTGCTTGCTGTGAGCTGCTGTGGCTGAGCCCTGTAAAGCCATGGAGGTGGTCTGCCAAGGCCTAGGACCAGCCCTGCACCATGTGTCTAGAAGGCAAATATAAAATGATGGTTAATTCTCTGGTGTTAGCATTTCATAGGGTTTGCCCTGTTGGGTTTTGGATATTATGGGATCTGATTCTTGTTGTATCTCAAATGTTTCTCCCTTCTGGAATGAAAAGGCCTATATGATGCCTGCCCCACAAGGGTACCTTGGAGATGTTTCATTTATTTGTCTCAAATGTTCTAGGTTGCAGGGAGTTTGCAGCCTGTGAATGTGCTTTACCCAAATATGTTTCAGACAAGACGCTGACTGGATCCATAGCTTGTGAGCTGGTATTAGGAGTTAAGATTTGGAGACTTAGGGGTGCAGACAGATGGTTCCATTAAGTGGCTGCTCTTCCAGAGGATCTGGGTTGGAGTCTCAGAACCCACATTGTGGGTCACAACTCTAACTCCCGTACCAGGGGGTCTGATGCCCTCTTCTGGCCTTCTTGGGCACTGCATACATGTGATACAGGCATGTATGAAGGCAAAACACCCATACATATAAATAAATTGGTTTTTGGTTTTTTGAGACAGGGTTTCTCTGTATAGCCCTGGCTGTCCTGGAACTTGCTCTTAGCCCAGGCTGGCCTCGAACTCTGAGATCCACTTGGCTCTGCCTCCTGAGTGCTGGGATTAAAGGTGTGTTGTCACCTCTCCCAGCAAAGTAATTTTTTAAAAATAAAAGGTTTGCGGCCCGGCGGTGGTGGCGCACGCCTTTAATCCCAGCACTCGGGAGGCAGAGTCAGGCGGATCTCTGTGAGTTCGAGGCCAGCCTGGTCTCCCAAGTGAGTTCAAGGAAAGGCACAAAGCTACATAGAGAAACCCTGTCTCGAAAAACAAAAACAAAAAAACAAACAAACAAAAAAAAAGATTTGCAAATTTTCTGGATAGAATGAATTTGTTTGTTTGTTTGTTTTTGAGACAGGGTTTCTCTGTGTAGCTCTGACTGTTGTGGAACTTACTCTATAGACCAAGCTGGCCTTGAACTCACAGAGATCCAACTGCTGAATGCTGCTGGGTTTAAAGGCATGTGCCACCACTGCCCAGCAGTTGAGACTTTTTATGTGTCTTATACTTCTCCCACATGCAGCCTTTGGCTGCACTAAGGCAGGCATGAGCTAAAGGGGGCATACAATACTATGGTTTAGATGTTTATGCCCTCTAAAACTCATGTTGACTTTTTTGTTTTGTTTTTGTTTTTCAAGGCAGGGTTTCTCTGTGTAACAGCCCTGGCTGTCCTGGAACTTGCTTTGTAGAAAAAAGGCTGGCCTCGAACACACAGAGATCTACCTGCCTCTGCCTCCCAAGTGCTGGAACTAAAGGCATGTGCCACTGAGTCCAGCTAAGACTGATTTATTTATTTTATGTATGAGTGCTCTATTTGCATGCACACCTTTATGCCAGAAGAGGGCACCAGATCCCACTATAGATGGTTGTGAGCCACCATGTGGTTTCTGGGAATTGAACTCAGGACCTCTGGAAGAGCAACCAGTGCTCTTAACTGCTGAGCCATCTCTCTAGCCCCTCATGTTGAAATTTAATGATCATTGTAGCAGTATTTAGAGAAAATTAGGGGGTAAAGGCCCCACCTTCATGGGTGGGGTTGGTGCCATTATACAGAGGTGAGTTCTACCATCTCTTAGCTCTCTCTTCTACCAAACTGTGATGTGCTGAGGCTCTTACCACATGCTGGCCCCTTCATCTTGGACTTCCTGGCCTCCACAGCTGTGAGCCAGTTACACTGAGTCTCAGTTGTCCTTTTATAGCAGCAAAAATAGACTAAGACAAGACTAAATATTTTTGTCTCACCCAAATTCATATGTTGAAACTTGTGTCCAATGAGACAGTATTTGGAGGTGATTGGATCGTGAAAATAGAACCTTTGTGGACCTGGGAAAGTGCATTCACGCTCCACCATGTGAGATCTGTCAGAAGGTAGTCTTTCTTACCTAGGAAATGGCCCTCACAGAGCACCCAACCTGCAGTGCCCTGACCTTAAACCTGCGGCCTCCAGCACCGTGAGAAATAAACTGTTGCCCAGGAGCCTCTCAGGCCGTGGTGTTTCCTTAAAGCAGTGAGTGGACTAAGACACAGGACTGTTCGGTCTTTAACAAAGCTTGGAGGTGCTGGGATTTGCTTGGTGGCCCAGGCTGTGGTCTGACTTGGTGGGTTTTCTCTGGGCACTGTAGAAGGGGTATGTCCTGCTAGTGGGTAGGATGTTCTTCACAGACCTGTTCCATGCTGTTAGTTCCTTGTCAGATACTGAATTCTACACCCTACACCACCCCAGAGAACTCCTAGACCACCAGAATAGGAAGTAAGATCCTTAGAAAGGTAATTAAATTAAGACAGTCATCAAAGTAGTTCCTAATCCAGCCATGGCCCAGTGTCCTTATAAAAAAGGGAGCTTTTGACAGGCACACAGCAAAGGTGACAGGTCACAGGGGAAGGACACCTGTGTGATGGCAGAAGACAGGAGTGTTGCTGCCACAAACCAAGACTGGTTCAGGTCACTAGGAGCCAGGAAAGACAAGGACGACCCTCTTGGCCCTGTTGACCTCCAGAGCCAAGGACCCTACTATTTGTGCCTTTGGAGTGCTCCATGCGGTGGTAGCAGCTCCGTCTGGGACACTGGCTGTCACTAGGCTGCCCCACAGCCCTGGGCAGCTTCATTTTTGGCTGCATCTGAGGCTCTTGCTGAAGTTCCCTTCTCCACTGAGCACTGTTCCCGACAGCGCTGCTTCTCCGTGTGCCGACTTTGGTGGCACTAGGGTGGCAGCTCTGGACCCTGGGTTCTGGGGTGACAATTGTCTCTTCTCTAACCCAGCTGTGCTGGCGGACTTGAGGAAGTCTCCCAGACCAGCAGAGCTGGATCGAAGTTTTTATTCAGTTTGTGGCACACACCTGCCATCCTATCCCTCAGGAGGCCTCAGCAGGAGGATCTCAAATTTGAGGCCAGCCTGAGCTACGTAGTGACACCCGTTTTTAAAAAAAGGTTCTTTTTTTTTAACATATCATTTTTGATTTATGCTTAGATTTTGTGTTCACTGGTTCTCTGGTTTGCCTACCTATAATGGAATGGTTATTTGAACATTCTAATGTTCTGTTAGTTTATTGTAATTTTAACTCTTTGTATAGTAGTTTTAGTATTTCAAAGATAAAACTGTAGGGCCAGTGAGAAGACTCATCCTGTAAGGTGCTTGCTGCCAAGCCTGGATCACACTGGAAGAAAACCAACTCCTGCAAGTTGTCCTCTGGCCCCAAAAGTGCTGTCAGGTGCCTCCCCCCCAAATGTTAAGAAAATGTAAACATGCACTTAAGTTTTCAGTGGTCTGCTTGGAGTTATTTTGAACTTGAATTCAAATGTAGAATTCCCTCAGTGTGTTCTGTTGTAGCTGTACTGAACTCCACCAGCAGATGTAGAATTTCTTCTTTTCGCTTTCCTGAGCTCCCCCTCATTTGGTCGTTTAGCCAGATAATTGGGGTTCTAGTCACCTAGCTGCCCTGCCTTCCTCCTTCCTCGATGGAAGCACAGTAGGGTCCCTATGGCAAAAGGACAGAGGGAGAAAAGTCACACAGTGCCCCATCTTCTTGGGACTGTCGCTGTAAGACAATAGAGCTGTCTCTACCACCACTAGGGTGCCCCAAAGAGACAGCAAATGCACGCAGCTCACTCGGCAGTGCCCTGGTGCTCCTTCCGGGCTCTAGCTGCATGGAGTCAGGCCCAGAGTGAACACCACCAGCAAGGGCTGCCT
Source organism: Peromyscus aztecus (assembly GCA_902168405.1). Classification (NCBI taxonomy): domain Eukaryota; kingdom Metazoa; phylum Chordata; class Mammalia; order Rodentia; family Cricetidae; genus Peromyscus; species Peromyscus aztecus. The sequence continues at coordinate 17,521 of CABHPQ010159962.1, forward strand.
CCACACCGGTCAACTGCAGCCACGTCTGTGGAGCTGGAGCCCCAAGACCCGTTCTGTCTATTCTGGAACCAGACCGTCTCCCCAAGAGTCAGGCTTCTGTGTCCTTGCTGGCTGCAGTTTCACAGGATGTGTGCAATGTGCAGAGTTAAACACTGAATCTCTCACCACCACTGCTGGAGGTAGGGATGGGTGTCTCCCCTCTTATATTCTATTTTTACTTTGTACATGTGGGGGCGCACACACCATGGTGGCATATGGAGGTCAGAGGATAACTTGTAGGAGTTGGTTCTTCTACCGTGTGGGTCCTGAGGAACGACGTCAGATAGGCTTGGTAGCAGGCTCCGTTACTGAGCCATCCTGCCTGCCCAGTGACACCTCTTCCGCCCTCCCACGATGCTCGGTCTACTTGGCAAGTGAAGCCTAACATTTAAAAGTTGAACTTGTGTTGTGTTCCTGTTATTCCCCAGTCCAGTTTTATATTTCTGCATGCTCCCAACCGCTCCCTGGTTTTGCCCCGTAGTGCATTGTTTCTGTTTTACAGGTGCTGTTTTCTTTGTACTTTAAATCAGACAAATCCAAAGTCCTTCCCAGGCAGTTGCTACAACTTCTCAAAAGTATATTTGGACTTGTTGGACTCGGTTCTTAGGGGCTCTGAACTCCTAGTTTGAGGCTCATCTTGTGTAGAAAGGTCAGCATTGTTCCTTTGTCATGCTGGGGAGGGAACCTGGGCCTAAGACATGCAGGGCAAGTGCTCCCCAGTGAGACCCAGCCCAGCCTCTACACAACTGTCTCCTCCTCGCTTTCCTTAAAGGCTTTGTGGACTGCCCTGCAGCCCTGGTGCTTTCCAGTGGAGGCTGCCTCCTGCCCCTTGGCACTGCTGCTCATCTGGTGGATGCTCCTGCATCTTGTCCTCCAACATCAGCAACAGGTCACAGACAAGGCCTGCCCCATCACCTTGATTTGCAGCCAGTGTGGTTCCCACCAGAAGGATGGGAAGCAACCCCTGCTCACTTGCTGGCTTGGACCTGGGAGGACACTTGCCCTGTTCACTCAGTCCTGAGTAAGGTTTCTCTGTTCTTTGTAGCAGGGAAGATTTTAAATGAGATCCCAGTTCTTACTTGGGTCACTCTGGATGCTAGCCCTATCAAAGCCCCAAATCTTCCCGACTGCCACCATCACACACGGAACCCTTAACTGGATAAGGTAGATGACGGGAGCCCCCAGGCTGGCCTAAAGCTACCCTTCTGCACCTTGGGTCCTCACACATTCTAGTTTTTGTTGGTGGCACTGGAAATTGAACCCAGGGCATGATAGGCAAACACTATTGCCACTAAGCCACAAACCCCAACTTTCTTTTACTTTTTTTTTTGTTTTTTTGTTTTTTTTTTTGTTTTTGGTGTTTTATGACATGGGTTATCTGTGTAGCTTTACGCCTTTCCTGGAGCTCACTCTGTAGACCAGGCTGGCCTCGAACTCACAGAGATCTGCCTGGCTCTGCCTCCCGAGTGCTGGGATTAAAGGCGTGCGCCACTCTTACTTTTTCAAGCCAGAGACTAACCCAGTTGCCTAGATCAACCCTGAACTTGTTCTGTCGTGCAGGCAGGTTTTAACTCCCTATCCTCCTGCCTCAGTCCCTGAGGAGCAAGGATCACAGGCCTATACCACTGTACCCTGCTCTGGGAGCTCTCTCTGGATGGCACTGACTG
>CABHPQ010159963.1:1329-48298 GCA_902168405.1 Peromyscus aztecus
CTGCCTTCCTTTGTCTGCACACATATAAACATACATGTGCTCTAAAGTTCCAGCTCAGATCAAGAATTTCAGCATGCACACTCCACCAGAAAATCCTTTTTCTAGAGATATCCCCCTGAAAGTAAATTTGGGATACTTTTAACTTCTGTTAATTCATTAATTGTGCCTGTTTTGAACGCCATGTAAGCAGAATCCTTGAGTCTGGCTTCCTTCCTCCCACATTGAGTCCCCAGGAGTCACCATGCTGAAGTGTGTGGTGTTTTTCCCATGCAGCATTCTATTCTATGACTGTCATACAATATGGATCTGTTAGAATGTTGGTAGATGGATATCTCAATTGTTCTACAAACAAAGGTGTAAACATTCTTGTATGTCTTTTTAAAACAAAAAGATCATTTTTATTATTTTTAAGTATGTGTGTGTGTGTGTGTGTGTTTGTGTGTTTGTGTCTGTCTGTCTGTCTGTCTGTACATTCGAGTGCTGAGTACAGGTGTCAGGGAGGCCAGAAGAAGGCCTTGGATCTCTTGGAGCTGAGGTTCCTGCTAGGTATTGGGAACTGTGTGTGTATCAGGAACCAAATTTAGCCCCTCTGCAAGACAGCTGAGCCATCTCTCCAGCCCATTATGTGGTGTGTGTCTTTTGATAGACATTAGCTCTTAGTTCTTTTGGACCCATGCCTGTGAGTAGAACTGCTACATCCTAAGATATTTGCAGTTTAGCATTTGTAAAATCATAACTTTATGTCTTCAAAGTCATTGTACCAACTGCTTTCCTACCAGAAGCGTGACAAATTGTTAGCCATATTGTTAGCAACATTTGATATTGGTCAGTGGTTCATGTTGGCCTTGCCAGTGGCCTTTGCATTTCCCTGAGCAGCAGTTCAACCAGAGCGTGTATCTCTTCTGTTTGAAACTATTGTACAGTTTTAGTCGTGATTCAATGGTGCCTGTGGTAGGGCCCAGGCTCATAGATTTCTAAACTGCTCCACAATTGATTTTCATGCCATCAGACCTCTGGATAAGAACAATGGCATGTTGTTTTTGTCAGCATCCCCTAAGGATTAAAAGGCTCCAAGGACGTGTTTGAAATGTTTGAGAGATAGAGGCTTGGAAAGTTAAGAGACATTTTGTCCTTGAAACACAGTAAAGCAGTTGTGAAGTAAGTGAGAGGTTCAGGGTCCTGTCTGGTTGATTAAGCTGTAGAAGCTGCAGTTTGTGTCACTGACAGTGGCTCCTGGGTCGTAGGATAACCTGCAGGAGTCATCTCCTTCCACCATGTGGGTCCTGGGGACAGACTTACAGTCATCAAGCTTGGCAGCAAACACTGTTACCTGTTGGGCCTTCTCACTGGGCCATTAAGTCTTTATTATCATATATTACATATGATAGGTTTGATATGACATTTTTATACATGTGCATAGTGTATTTTGACCATATTCACCACCACATAAGACACCTCCCCCCCCCCATTCTTGTCAATCCCCTTTTAACACAAAGCATGATGGTCCTAAATAGTATAAACCAATACATAGGGTGAGGGGGTCATGTGAGCCGGTTTATTCTTTGTGGATCTACTCAATTATAATCTTCCCCTCTACACTGAAGGCTTCCTGGAAAGCCTCGCCTTAGCAGTGCTTATGACTTTCTAAGTAAATTTCAATTAGGAGTTTGCTCCAGTGGTTTATTAGGCCTTTAATGGATGTTAATTATATCTTGGTACATTCCGAGTTAAGAAATGGGAAATGATTTTACACGTGTACACAGACTTAGAGCCAGGGTTTGTTTCTTAGGAGATCCACAGAGAGAGTAAAAAGTCAGAAATCCAAACAGGGCAGAGAGGAGAGTGGTCTACACCACGGGGCTTGTGGCCCAGCAGAGGCTGAAGTCACACACACCTGTGAGGTCAAACAGGAGTCTTTTCTGGACCAGTTGTTTGGCTCTCACAGAAGTCTTACATTAGAGACTGTTTAGGCATAGTTCAAAGTTTTAAAATTAACATTATTTATTTGTGTGTGTGTGTGTGTGTGTGTGTGTGTGTGTGTGTGTGTGCACGCTCGTGTGTGTGCATGTGTGTCTGCACGCATGCAATTGCATGCCACAGAGCAGAAGGTCAGAGAACAGTCTGCACTTCTCTCCACCATGCAGTTCTGGAGACTGAACTCAGGTAATCAGGTTGTTAGATGGCTTGCATTCAGTCAGTTGGTGGAGCAGTCATCCTTTTAGCATTTTGTAGCATGTTTTGCATATTTTATTCTTTTAAAACCTGACTTTCTCTCAGCCTTCTCCTTTCTATTCATTCACAGCTGAGTATTTGCCTTTGCCTTGGCTGTGATGGCCTTGTGTTTCTAGGCAGAATAACTGATCACAGTCTGTCCGGGCCCTTAAAGTGAGACTTTGTCGTGTTAGAGACTGCAGCATTTCCCTGCAGTCTCTAGATGTGCAGCTGATTTCCTAGTCGTGTCCTGCGCAGTTGTCATTTATCGTTTTGGAACGTGGTTAAGGGACTTGAGTTGCTTCTTTGCCCACTGGCTGCAAACAGCTTGGTGTGGGTGTGAGCCCAGGGCAGAGGCTCTGATGCTGAGGATGAAGAGTTCACTAGTCTTCACTAGCCTCTGAATTAGATACATTTCCCCCAGCCTAGTGAGAAGTAGGAAGGAAAGAATGATCAGGAAAGAAAAAAATCCAAAAACAAAAAACTTGTCTCTTGGGGCGGGAGAGGTGGCTCAGTGGTTAAAAGTACTGGCTGTTCTTGCAGAAGACCCAGGTTCCACTCCCAGATCCTACATGGTAGCTCGTGACCACCTGTAACTCCAGTTCCAGGGCATCCAGTGCTCTCTTCTGCCCTCCAGGGCTCCAAGCATGCAAATAGTGCACAGACACATATGGGAGCAAAATACCTATGCACGCTAAATGAAATGAACATTGACAATGTGTCCTGCGAAGATCATAGAGCACTTTCATTTTAATGTGAGTGCTTTCCAGGCTTTTTCAGGGATACATTCTCGTGGACTCATGGGGAGGGGGTATAGGCATGTGCACATGCATATGGGGTCCAGAGGTCGATATCAGATGTCTTTCTATATCTCTGCCCATTTTGAGTCAAAGCCTCTCACTCTGCCTGGAACTCATCAAGAGGTTAGACTAGGTGGCCAGTGAGCTTCAGGGATCTGCTTGGCTCTTTCTTCGTGTTTTGGGGATCCCAGCTGAGGCCCTCCTGCTTGTATGGCAGGCACTTTACCAACTAACTGAGCATCTCCTCAGCCTCAACTGTGACTTCTTTAGGCCCTGGACTAAAAGGAAAGGTTGTCCTTCAGATGTCTTGACAAGATCAATTAGCGTGTAAATGTTGCTGTTTGGATAGTATGTGTCGCTTTATTCTGGCCTTGAACTCCTGAGTGAGTATTTTCCGCATCAGCCTTCAGAAGAGCTAGTATTGCAATGTGCACCACTGCCTGTGGCCTTAGTATTTGTTTTCACCAACACCGTTATCATTTATTCTGGTTTCGTGCATTAAAGCAGTTTATCTCCAAACTTTCAAAGTAGCTTAGTCTACAACAGCAGCAAAGTCTGACCTGTGATAACTGAAAATTAAACTCTATTCCAGATCCAGTGAAGCCCCTTGGCAACTCCTCGCAAACACCAGCTGACTCACCTTTAGGTGCGTCGGCCTCCACCCAGCCGGACGCCTCTCCGGTAGCACTACCTCCATCTTACCAGCTCATCAGCCTCCCACCACACCCAGACACTCTAGGCCTCCAGGACGATCCACAAGACTACCTCTTGCTGATCAACTGTCAAAGCAAGAAGCCGGAACCCACCAGGTACATGGTGCATGCCATCATATGTGTGTGGGTGTGCATGTGTATGAGCGAGTGCATGCATGTGCACATATGTGCGCGCGTGTGCGTGTGTGTGTGTGTGTGTGTGTGTGTGTGTGTGTGTGTGTGTACGTTTTAAAGCCTTTAGGTTTTTTTAAACCTTGAAGTTTACGTGGAACCATCTCAGTAGGCTTCCACTGCAGATTTGTATTATATATGTTTATAACAATTCTTTGTTAATGGGTTCTGTTATCTGGGAGGTCTTTTGTTGATGAAACACGGTTTCTGCCATCATGGCCAATCACAGTTTACCTACAAGGCTCTTTGGAAAGAGTCTTGCAGTTTTTGTTACGGACTCACGGGTGTTACTTGCTTGACAGATGTCACTGACTTGTAAATGGTGACCTTGCTCCATTTCTTATGTGATTATAAACCAGCCAAGGGTCATCTTTGGTTTCTGAAGAAGGAGAGGAGTACCTACTGCTAGAAGATTTTGAAAGCAAAACGGTCCCATTGCAGTGAGTGTGCTGTAGTTTTGGATCTGTGTGAGAAACTAATACTGCAGGTAAAATCCCAATATGGCAAACCCTAGAGGCTAGGCTGACTGGGGACAGTGACATTTCGTGAGGTCAAATAGACCGCTAAAAGCTGTGACCCTTTCAAACTTTCCTCAGCCATGCAGCAGTGCTGACCCCAAGCCTTGATGTCACAGGTCATTAAATAGAAATCTATGGAATGTCTGACTGACCCAGAGGGTCCAAAAAGCTTTCCCCAGTGCTCAGTACAGGGTCATCACCCCTCCACACACACACACCCTTGCCCTATACTAAGCCCAAAGATACGTTAAGTTGATCATCTTTGGCTTTTGATATTGAGAAGCTGGAAGGCAGTGGCAGTGGAGATCGGAGAACAGTTATTTCACTATTTGAAGAGACAACAAGAAAATGAAGGTCAATAAACAGGCCAGTGTCTGCCACTGACAGCCTGTGACCATCGGTGACAGACTGCCAACAGGTCTATTTATTCACAGTACAAAAGTGTCAGTGAGCTGCATACTACACACATGGGCTATCTATGTTCAGGAATGTAAGCTGAACAAATATACGTTTGTTATACAAAAAGGTTTCTTTTCTCAGTGTTAAAAAAGTGATTCTTGGTTAGAATAAGATTACAGAGAATACTTGTTTAAAATAAACGTAGAACCTGCTAGGCGGTGGTGGCACACACCTTTAATCCCAGCATTTGGGAGGCAGAGGTAGGAGGATCTCTGAGTTCGAGGCCAACCTGGTTTACAGAACAAATTCTAGGACAGCTAGGGCTATACAGAGAAACCCTGTCTTGAAAAGCAAACAAATAGACAAACAAATGTAGAGCTTAAAACCCCCAGAAATGGTTTCTGTGAACCATTCCCTGGGACAGTGGGAGGAGCTCGGGAACATTCCACAGATGGTTTTTGTCTTGTTTGTTATAATGGAATTTTACCTGTAAGAGCAAGAAAATTGTATGAATCAACACTAGTTAATACTGTCAAATTCTAACTCAGCTGCTTGTTTGCCGTGAATATTGAAGACTACACACTTGTGAACGTGTCCTTGTGCACTAACTGAGACTTGGCTTGATGGAGACTCACCGTTACTTTCTGGTATCATGTTCTTAAGAAGCCAGCTGATCAGTGGCGGCGTTTAGTGTGTTTTCTTTTCATGACTGCGCCTGTCATTAATTTCACTGGCACAACATCGTTACAGCTACAGGAGAAGCTGGTCTAGAAATGACTGCGTAAGATACTTTGCCAAAGTGACAGTTAAATAACAAATATTTATGAAGTACCCACCCCATGCCCACTAGTATGCTAGGTTCTGTGAATCCAACCTGATTCCATAAGGACACAGTTCCCTGCGGTGCAGTCGCCCTGGGAGCTCTCGAGTGAACCTTCTGAAGGAGCCAGAGAATAGGAGCATGAAATACTTCCACATTCACACACAGGTCGTAATTCTCACATGACCCTTTCATCGCCAGGACTCAGCTCATACACATGCTCCTCCAGGAAGCCTGTCTCCAGGCTCTTAGATTGAAACATCCCTGTGGGCTGGTGGGGTTTCATTGTTGTCTTTTAGCATTTGTTTATTTATATTTGTGTGTATGTGTATGCAGTGCATGTGTAGACAGCCAAAGACAACTTGTAAAGAACTTGGTTTTCTCCTTCCACCATGTGGGTTCCAGGGACCATCCCCAGACTTGGTGCTGAAGACCTTTACCCACTGAACCATCTTGCCAGCCTTCTCTGAGTTTTTACAGCATACTAGCTATCCAATGCCCAAATCTCTGTCTTATTGTAGTACTGGAAATAACCCAGTAGTTACTTTTTCCCACCACTAGAGTATAAGCTGGTAGGAGCCAGAAGCCTTCCTCATGACTCCTACCTCCAACTGTTTTGGGCTCCTGCATGTAGACTAAATGAAATACATATTTTAGAGCAAGCATGGGTACTTTAGAAATTCTACAAGGATAGTTTGACTATTATTTTTAAGATGAAAAAAACAAAAATCAGTAAGATAGTTCAGTTACCACACAAGCCAGACAACCTTAGGTTCAATTCTCAGAACCCGTGTGAAGGTGGAAGAGAGCTGACTCTACAGAGTTGTCCACAGCCCCTGCTACACACACACACACACACACACACACACACACACACACACACACACTCATAAATAAGTGATTAAATATTACTGGGAGCCTTGATACTGTGAATTAGTATTTGGCTTTATGGTCCTATTGCCTCTAGGAATATATAGGTTTTTCATTAAAACCATGTGTTGAAAATATTGGTGTTAGCTCAGGTGGGCAGGTTGTAAGGGGAGGATTCTGTGATGAGGATGTCACAGAGATCTGCCTGAACTTGGAATAGAGTGGGAACAGAGCAGGGAACAGATAAATAGGAGGGAGAAAGGAAGGAGAAAAGGAGGAGGGGAGGGAGGGAGGACTCAGTGCTTGACTGATGGTAGGGGGGTCGCAGGGAATCCACTTCTGTCCATGAAGTCAAGGACAGCTAGTTTGCAAAGGAAATGCAATTTGCCCTGGGGCATGTGAGCAGTATAAGGATGTTATATCATATAGGAATAAGCAAGCGGAAGTAGGACTTTGAAAACAGGAGCCTCAGTGAGAAGATGGGAGCTGTCAGCATTCCCTGGAGAAGGTGGAGGTGTGAGAAAGAATCCTCTAAGGCCGTGTGTGCAGCTTTGGAGGTCATTTCTCAGCAGAGACTGAGGGAGGTGCCAGTCCCTAAACAAAGGCATGAGTAAGGAAGCTAGGGAGAAGGCAAGTAGTCCAGCAGAGTGTGACTCCTCTGCCCCAAAGTGGGAGGGGTCCCAGGAGCAAATTAACACAGCCAGGTGTTACTAAGAAACAGACAGGGCTGGAGAGATGGCTCAGTGGTTAAGAGCGTGTTTGGCTCTGGAGGAGGACCTGAGTTCTGTTCCCAGCACCTACTCAGGTAGCTCACAGGCACCTGTAACTCCAGTTCTGGGGTTCTGATGCCTCTGTGGCCTCCTTGGGTACCTGACTATGTGCACATACCCAAACACATACATGCACATAATTTTAAAAATAATAAAAATAAATCTTTTTTGCAGGTACTAAAAATCTATCAAAAGCAGGATTATCCTCAAATGAGATTTCCTAAGATTGTTAGGCGTTAGTTACCCCTGCATCATGGATTTCATTCCTCTTAATAGTGTGGGCTTGAATGTCTCTCAAAGAGAGACGGGAAGAGAGCAAGACGCCTGCTGTCCCTGGATGTCCTTTGCAGTTCCCACTTGGTTTTTGGTTTTACAGAACAGTTTGTCAAGGCTGGTTAAAGAGCAATAGATGAGCTTTGTAAACTGGACTAGTGCCAGGGGTTTTTGTTTGTTTGTTTTGCATGTTCTTAGTGGAAGATGCGTTCTCTGTGTCTGTTTGGAATTCTGTGGTGTCTGATCCGTGCTGAGGATTGTGGGGTGTGTGTGTGTGTGTGTGTTGTGTGTGTGTGTGTGTGTGTGTGTGTGTGTGTGTGGTGTTTCCTTGGTGCAGCGGCGTGGGCAAGCACAGGACAGAAATTATTGAGAACGCTTCTGGCAGTTTGATGGTGGTTTTGTTGGTGTATAATTATAAGCAACTAAAGAACATTTATGCTTCTTGAATCTTATGGATCACAAAAAAAAAAAAAATCCAACAGGAAAACACGTTTTGATTGTGAGCTCTGGTATGTATGTCAAAACTGTATCTGTCTGTCTTGACCGTGTTTTATTTTTGACATTCACAATTTTATTCAGACCCCACGTTGACTCTGCAAAGCCCACCTCTTCTGAAACAGATTGCAATGACAACGTCCCTTCCCATAAGCCTCCTGCTTCCTCCCAGAGCAGACCTGGAGTGAATGGCTTTTTTCAGCAGCAGCTGCTGTACGACTGCCCGCCACCCCGAGCTCCGTCCGTCTCTGTGGACTCCAGCCTCTATAACCTGCCCAGGAGTTATTCCCATGACGTGTTGCCAAAGGAATCTCCATCAGGTACTGAAGCAGATGGAGAGCTGTACATCTTCAATACCCCAACTGGGACTTCGAGTGTAGAAACTCAGATGAGACATGTATCCATCAGTTACGACATTCCGCCAACACCTGGTAACACTTATCAGATTCCACGGACATTTCCAGAAGGCACCTTGGGACAGTCATCCAAGCTGGACACCATTCCGGATATTCCCCCACCTCGACCACCAAAGCCACATCCAACCCATGACCGGTCTCCTGTGGAAACGTGTGGCGTCCCACGCACAGCCTCGGACACCGACAGCAGTTACTGTATCCCCACAGCAGGCATGCCGCCATCCCGGAGTAATACTATTTCCACCGTGGATTTGAACAAGTTACGGAAAGGTCAGCGCTGGCAGCTTCTACTCTCTTGGGGTCGATGACAGAGAGCCTGTTTTTCTGAGGGGCTAGGGACATGGCTCAGTGGGTCGGAGCCTTCGCTGCTCAAGCATGAGGACCTGAGCTCAGATCCCAGCAGCTGCTCAAGTTTGTAACCCTGGCAATAGAGTGATACAGGACACCTGACATCCCCCACATCTCCACTCACTGTGAGGGCCCACAGGCAAACGAACCCTCATGCACATATACCACGTTCATTCAGACACATCCATACACACGCAGGAAAACCGTTTTTCTCAATAATTGTTCTTTTCAGGATAATATGGTGTTAAAAGGTATTTATCCCTTTTCTTCTATAGCCCTCAGCCCCCACACATATAGCCATGATATCAAGTCAGTACATCCCTGAAGGGTGTGTGTGTGTGTGTGTGTGTGTGTGTGTGTGTGTGTGTGTGTGTGTCTGCCTGCTGCCTGCCTGCCTGCATGTCTGCATGCCTGCTCTGTTAGAAAAGGCCTGGATCATCTCATGCCTGGAAAGCGTGGTCTTCTGCCTCCCACCTGTTTCCGTCCCACCATCTAGGACTTCTGCGGAGGTGGGCTGTCTGAACAGACGCCCTTGCCCATGTCTGTGTGCCACCATGGCCACGTCTGTGTCATAACTCTTGGGGTTTCCCCCTTTATCAGCAGTTTTTACCTTTTTGTCTTAATAGGCAGTGATGCTGTTCACATCAAACTATTATGCCTTTCCTGATCTTCAATTTTTAGAGCACTGAGTCTTCCCTCCTCTGTCCATCTTAGCCGACAGTGGGTGCACTTGTCTTGCTCTGTCTCATATAGCCTGCAAACACAAACTGAAGACTTCGGGAGTGGGGAATAGGTCTGGCTTATTCTCCAAGAGTCTTACGTTTGTGTACAGCATGAATGCCGTGTGTTGAGCCTATTGTCTCCACGGCCCCACCTTCCCTTTCCTCCCCTCTCCCTGTTCCTGCTGGTCCCCTTGATCTCCTAGAGTTTTGTTTCTGCTTTCATGTTCCATATGATTTTGTGTATCAGTATAAAATCTAGTAACCATCAAACATGATATTTGTCTGTATAAGATGTGTTTGATCCTCTTAATATAGTTATCTCAAGTTGCATCCATCTTCTTGCAATGGTGTGATGTCAGTCTTTGTTTGGTTCGGTTTTTGCCTTTATTTATTCATTTATTAAGTGTAGGAGGGCAGAGGACATCGCTCCGGAGTCAGTTTTCTCCTACCGTGCAGAGCTGGAGAACAAACTCAGGCCCTCAGACTTAGCAGCAATTGCTTTTGTTTGCTGAGTCGTCTGGCCAGCCTGAATTCATTTTTCTCTGTGGCTGAAAAGAATCCCACTGTGTATGGACCACACTCTCCCTGCCCATCCTTCTGCTGTTGACGCTCAGCCCAGCTGTTGTGAGCCACAGCACCCACACTGTCCTGCATTCTCTGATCTGCCGCTCCGAAGCCCTCAGGAGGGCTTCAGCAGCGTCATACGGCACATGCATTTTTGCTTATTCATGTCTTAGGACACCGCCGTGCGGACTTCACGGAAGCTGCTCTAGTTTGCATTCCCACCAGCCGTGTTGGGAAGTCCTCTTCTGCCCCCCTCCCTGCCAGCACTTCGCAGTAGTTTTTTATTTGTTTGTTTTTGTTTAATGACCAACATTCCAACTGGGGTAAAGAAGAATCTCCATGTAGTTTTAATGCATTTCTCTGACAGCTAGTGAGGTTAAACGTTTTGTGTGTGTTAATGGCCATTTGTACTCCATCCTTTGTGTACTGGATACTCCTTTAATTAGCCCATTTACTGGCTAGGTGAGTAGTTCTCAGCCTTCCTAATGTTGTGACCCTTTAATACATTTCCTCATGTTGTGGGGACCCCCAACCATAAAATTATTTTCGTTGCTACTTCATAACTGTAATTTTGCTACTGTTATGAACTGTAATGTAAATATCTGTGTTTTCCGATGGTCTTAGGAGACCCCTATGAAAGGGTCATTTGACCACGAAAGGGGTCAAGACCCACAGGTTGAGAACTGCTGGGCTAGGTAGTTTTGTTGTTGTTTTGTGTTTCTTTCTTCTTCTCCTTCTCCTTCTCCTTCTCCTTCTTCTTCTTCTTTTAGTTTATTCTGGATATCAATCCTCTGAGGTGTGTAGGTGGCAGAGATTTTCTCCCATTCTGTGGGTTGTCTCTCCACTCAGTTAGCTTCTGCCTTGCTGTTCAGGAACTGTCTCATTTCATGAGGTCTCATCTGCCAGTTGATGGCTCTGTGCACTAGGTGACCGATGGATGGCCTGTTGAGAATGTCCTCTGCCCCTGCGTACAGTGTTTCCCCTTCTTTCTCCTCCAGCAGCTTCAGAGTCTCAGCTCTTGCAGTAAGGTCTTTGATACACTAGGAGTTGACTTTTGCAGGATGAGCTACTGGGATCTAGTTTCGTTATTCTGTGGGTAGATATCCAGTCTTCCCAGCACTCTTTGTTGAAGAGGCTGTGTTTTCTCCAGGGTGTATTTTTGGCATCTTTGTAAAAACCATCAGGGGGCTGTAGCTGCCTGAGTTTATATCTGGGCCTTCTTAGTTCCTTAATCTGTGTATCTGTTTTTGTGCTACATCATTGTTTCTCTAGCAAAGTCTTAACATTTAAAAAAAAATGTTTTAGAGCAGGGCGGTGATGGTACACGCCTTTAATCCCAGTACTCGGGAGGTAGAGACAGGTGGATCTCTGTGAGTTCGAGGCCAGCCTGGTCTACAGAGTGAGTTCCAGGACAGCTAGGGCTATACAGAGAAACCCTGTCTCTAAAAAGAAAAAAATTTTTTTAGGTGCACATGCCTTAAAAACTATGTGTTAGTATTTTTGTATTTTGTGGTAGTTTTCTAGCTGTTGCAAAAAAAGCCAAAGAATTAATACACCATAAAAATATTTTATCAGGATGTGTTCAGCCTTCCAATGCCAATTTCAGATTTTCTGTTCCTTCCTCCTCCCTCCCTGTCACCCTCCCCTCCCTGTCACCCTCCTCTCTCCCCTCCCCCCTCCCTGCCTTCTGAACCACAGGACCTCTTGTAGCCCTGATCTCACTACTACCTGAGAATGAACTTGAACTCCTGATTTTCTGCCTCCTCCTCAGTGCCGGGGTTGTGGGGATGACCCACAGCATGTGACCTTCTGACTCTTTCCGAAGAGGCTATATAACGTAATTATGAGTAGTGAAATGTTAGGCTCAAGGTGGATACCATTTCTTTTCTCCATCTTTAGAGAACCCTTCTCATGCCAGACTTGGACATTCGATTGCTGTCATAGTCAGATGATGATATTGGTAAACATTTAGGTGTGTGTTTACTGAGCCAGCTCGAGACCCTGTTTGATGAGTGTCCTCGCAAGGTTGAGGAGTGTGTGTGTGAACAAGTGTGACGTGAGAACAGAGCACCTGTAAGCTGGCAGAACGGGAACAAAAACCGACAGTTTTTTCTTAATTCCAGACGCTAGCTCTCAGGATTGCTATGATATTCCACGAACCTTCCCAAGTGATAGATCCAGTTCCCTGGAAGGCTTCCATAACCAGTCTGTAAGTATAACTGCCTGGAGTTTTCTGAGTCTGCATACTTAGTACCCCAGACCCTAACTGAGACCTTGAAACTAACTGCAGATCCCTTGTGAACAGATATGATAACTGTGTCTTCATGTGTGACAGTGGCTTTGCTTATTAAGAGAAATGTATGTGTGTTTTAGAAAATCAAAAATGTGTTGACAGTGGGAAGTGTCTCAGGTGAAGAACTGGATGAAAACTATGTCCCCATGAATCCCAACTCGCCACCACGACAACATTCCAGCAGCTTTACGGAACCAATTCAGGAACCAAACTATGTGCCAATGACCCCTGGGACATTTGATTTTTCTTCATTTGGAATGCAAGTCCCTCCTCCTGCTCATTTGGGCTTCAGGTCCAGCCCAAAGACCCCTCCCAGGAGGCCAGTTCCTGCTGCTGACTGTGAACCACCCCCAGTGGATAGGAACCTCAAGCCAGACAGAAAAGGTAAGGGGATGTGGGGAACAGAAGGACAACGGGGTGCAGCTGGGGCCGCCTTTAACCAGACCGAAACACGGGAACTGACATGGAAATAATAGTCCTGCTGTTTGTAAATGAATGTCTCGATGCCCGGGTGGGATTTCCAGGTCTCCTCAATCTAGAAGAGAGGTTACAGACTAAAATACCCAGAGCCATGGCGGCAGCAGGTAGCGCCAGGGCAACCCGCATTGTTTCCCCCTGAGCATGGAGGTGGAGCGCGTGACTCCCACCCAACGGCCCCCCTGCGCTGACACGTGACCCTCACACACGCCGAGAGTGACCTGAAATCCTCTTGATTGTTTTCCTTGTTGTTAATTTCTGCCAACTATTTTGCTTTTTTAAAGAGTTGCAAACCAAACCTAATACTAAATATGACCTTCCCTTGCTATTTGTATAATATCAAATTAGATTTAGAATTATAATGCACTTGGTTGATTATTTAACAACAGTGACGATGTCTGTATAATCTTTTCTCTTTCCCCACATCATAACTTAAAAAAAAAAAAAGTCTGCTTTGGCTCTGGGATAAGTGGAAGCTCTTATTCTGGGCTTCTAAGGAAGCTGGGTTCCAAAGCAGCAGAACTTGGTAGGCCTGGTCCTCTTCTTCAGAGGAAACTTCTCAGCCCCTCTGGGTAATGTCTCCTCACGTTTTAAAACTTTGGGTGCAGGCCAGACATGGTGGCCAAGGCTTTTCATCCCAGTGCTTGGGAGGCAGACGAATTTCTGTGATACAAAGCCAGCCTGCTCTACATAGATCTAGGACAGCCAGAGCTGCATATTAAGACTGTCTCAGAAGAAAAGCAAATGTGGATATAAGTCTTTTAAACACAGCCCGCTGTGCTCAGCACACCATTTGCACGTGGCTTAGTCTTGATAACCAACTGAAGTTCGAGTCTGTCGTATGATAGGTTCCTGGCTTCTGCAGGGGAGTTAAAGTCATTTGAAAAGCCACATGCCGTCTGTAGCTTTTTCAGGACATATTTATGCAAACTTCTTATTAACCTGGGCTCTAATCAGTAACACAGATCATGTTGTAGTTGTGGGGAGCAGAGACTGAGACTCAGACTCCTTCAGGGTAAGGGTCTGGTTTAATTCTTACACAATAAGGATGTGCTTCTGCTGAAATCGTGCGGCAGTCTGCGGTCTCCACCTTGTGCACTTGTCTTGTGGGGCGTCTCTGCATCCGCTCTGTTCTCTAGGCCTGGATCCCTTCTGTGTCCTTGCCCTGCCCACATCTGCTTCTCATTCCCTCCTCCATCGTTACAGGCTTCAGACTGCTTAGAGATCATTTGAGTGCTCCTGGTTGTCTTTTCACACCTGGCTAGGTAGCCTGGCGGCTGTTGCGGCAAATGCCTGCTGTTGGCCTCACCTGTAGCCACCCGCCACCCAGCCACCCCCACCCTTCCTGATCATGATCTGGAGTTGTTTTAGAAAGGGTGTGAGTGCCACAGCTTTTCTCCCTTTTGTTTGTCTTTGTCTTTAACTAATTAGAAATCTCACTAATTGTTTTCTTCTTGACATGAAGTGTAAGTAAACATGAAGAGATCCTTAATTGCTGCACAGATCATTAAAAGATCAGTACAGGAATTAGAGACACAGAGTATTGAGATCCTTTTTAAAACGTTAAACCAGCACATTATTTTCCTGTGGTTAGTTCATGTTAAGAAGCAATCTCTACTCTTCAGCCCCCACGTTAGGAGCTGTATTATCTTTAGACTCCATGTAAATGTTGAGGTGGGGTGGAGTGGGGGAGGGCAGAGGCTCTACGTCTGACCTTGCTGGCATGTCCTGTATTATTATGTAGTGTCCTAGGTCTGTTTCATACTATGACATATTTGGACAATTATACCTCCCTGTGAACATAGGGAAAGGACCATGCTCTAGTATTCAGGGCGTTAAGTGTCTCAGGTCTTTACATCAACCAGAAGTGACTTCCCCATAGAATAGAACAAAGTAAGTTTGGATCACTTCTGGGGACTATTATTCTTCTAAAAATAAACCAAACTTGAAAAGGGAGGGAGCTGGGTGTGTAGCCAGTGTGTGCAAGGTTCTGAATCCCATCTCCAGCACCATACCCTGACTTCATTGGCCAGATGATTGATTTGACATATTTGCTTAGATACGTGATGAACTGAGAAAGAACAGCTGGGGACAATATCCAGGGACAGTTTTAGCAAAACATTAAAGAAGCTATTGAAATCATAGTACTAGTAAAAGGGGGTTTTGCTTTTTTTTCTTTTTAATAGAGTTGTACCTTTAATTCCAATCAATAGGATACTTAGGAGGAGACCTAGGAAAGTATTTGCTGCATGAGGGATACCTCATCAGCTCACCCTGGGAAGGTATAACTGTTAAGAAAAGCACAGTTTCAAACCCAGATTCCAAAGTAGTGATGCATGCCTTTAATCTCAGCACTCAGGAGGCAGGCAGATCTCTGAGTTCGAGGTCAGCCTGCCTGGTCTACAGAGTGAATTCCTGGGCTACACTGAGAAACCCTGCTCAAAACAACAACAAAAAAAACCCCGGATTCCAGCCAGATGGGGTCCAGTGCTCATGGGGCAGACACAGACTGGTCTTTCTAAGTTCCCAGCCAGTCAGGGCTACACAGTCTCAAAACACTAAGCAAGACCAAATAAAAACTGAATTTACAATCTCACTCAGTTTCCCCTTGAATATGTGCACAGGGAGCACGTGTCTCATTTGGCCCTGAGAGGGTTCTCACCAGTCATAGCAACAGGTGAGTGTGTTCACTGCCAATTCAGTCACACCTGGGAAGTGACTTGAGCTGTTATTTCAGTGTCTCTTATTAACTAACTCATGAGAAACTCTGGTTCTGTCAGAGGTGCTCATTCCTCTCAGAGCCTCAGCCGACTGGTTCTTTGCGATTGCATTCTTTGCAAGCGTCTGTGGAAACAGGTGTCGGTCTGGTCCTGTTTATGCCCCGGGTTTAGACTCAGCTGTCTTAGTGTGCAGTACTGGCCAGGTGTTCAAATGCTCCCGACTAATGGAAGCTGCAGAAGGACAGAGGTGCTGTGAATGCCATCATGGATGCGCGGCTCGGGCTCTTTGCCGTCGCACATTTAGTGGTAGCTCAGTGTTTGCTGTGCCGTCCTGGAGTGTTTGCTCTGAGCCAGATTTTACATGCATTGAGCAAGCAGCACTTTAAATGTAAGAGATACCGGAAAAGCAGAGAAGTCACCAGAAGTACCCAGAGGGGCAGCCTGAGTGGCTGTGAAGCCTTTGTCTTTCTAATGGAAAAGGAATTAAGTGAAGTTTGAAAACTTTTGTAAAATAGCTGTTGGGTGTCAGTGAAAGTCAGCCGTCACACAGAACCTGCCTGCCCAGTCACTGGCTCACCCAGACTCTGCTACGTCCATCTTGTGGGTCATTCCAGAGGTTAGAGCCACCAGTGGCACAGTCTCTGGGTTTTTGTTCAGCTGTATCTATTTGTATGGAGATTTATTGTTCTAACTTTTTTTTTTTTAAAGTGAGTCCTTGAAGCTTTTGAGTCGGACTGAAAAATAGCAGGGACAGACATCCAAAGGTTGTCCTGTGACCCACACACTTAAACCTTCGTACGCAAAGAGAGAGCTTCCTTCACAAATAGTAAATTTGGGTCGGGCGCTGGTGGTGCAGGTGGATCTTTGAGTTCAAGGCCAGCCTGGTTTACAGAAGTGAGTTCCAGGACAGCCGGAGCTACACAGTAAAAACCTGTCTCAAACACACACACACACACACACACACACACACACACACACACGATAGTAAATTTGTTCTAATTTTCCTTTCTCTAAGCATACTTTTTGTCTTGTTTTGTTTTGTTTTACCACAATAAGATTTTAATAGAAGAAACTTAAGGGGAAGTAGATGGGAACTTTTTCTGTTTTACTAATTTGAAACTGCCCCTACCAGGGGGAAAAAAAAAGTCTATGAAAGAAAAACACAGTAGAAAAAGAATGTTAAAACAAAATTATTTCCTAGCCAGGTAAGCATTTGACAAGTCCAGCAGCCGTCAGGAGACTCCCTATTATCCCGATGATTCTGATTGTCTGTGGACACCCCCACCCCACTGTTTGTCCCGCGAGAATAAGAGAAGGGACTTTGAAGATTAATGTCTTGTTTTTTAAAACATGAATTTTTTTTTTTCTAAGAGCCTCACTAGTTTTCATAGCCAAGATTATTCTGGGCAGGAGCCACCAGGCCTGACCCCACACAGGCTGTCATCCCCCCGGGTGACCCCACACAGGCTCTCATCCCCCGGGTGACCTGTCCCTTCTGTTTAATACCTCTCATTTAAAAGATCTCTCTTCCCTAACATGTTTAGTCCAGATGCATCTGCTCGAAGGAGCCAGGCTTCTCATCCAGCTCTGAGGCTTTGAACCCCTGTGCTGGCCCTGCTCAGGGGCGCTTGGAGGTCTGACCCATTAAGTACTGAACAGCAGTTGCAGGCAGTTGAAGTATAGAGCTAGAGAAATGTAAGATTCCAGAGCAAGACAGCAGCCATTATTTACCCACAAACACAGATAAGATTTGGAGAGTACAGCCTGACACAGTGGCTTTCATTATTCTAGCTCTCAGGAGGCGGAGGCAGGCGGATCTCCGTGAGTTCCAGTCCAGTCTGGTTTACATAATGAGTTCCAGGGTTACTAGGGAGACCCTGTCTCCAGTGAGCGAAGATTTGGAGAGTACTGAGGAAAAAGTCAGGAGGAAAGTAAAGCTGTAGTTGACCGCTGGATAAACCACAAACTGAAGATATCTCCGAGAGCAGCTGGTGATGGTTACATGTTAGACCGTCCATGTGCTGAGGTGGTGCTCAGGTAGGCTGTGTCCAGGCCACATCCGTATGCTCGGAGTAGTAACTGCTCCACGTCTGAGAACAGTACTGAGCACCTTTCTGCCTGATTTGATTGTCTCCATGTGTGAACACATGCAGAGGGCTGTAAGATCTCCGGCTGACCCGGAGAACTCAAAACTGAACTCCAACGGATAAGCTACCTGGGTTCTCTGCAGAGAAACACAGGTGAAGGCCACATCCCTGAGCAGTGGGAAGCCAAAGGAAGCCACTGTCCTGTTCAGTTAGCCTCTCACATTGTCTAGTTTTTAAGACATGTTAGAAGAAACGCTAGCATGGCACATGGTCCTCCTCCCTTTCCTCAAGTAAAGAAAACTAAGCAGCTGGTTGTCCCCCTCCCCAACCCTCTCAGTCCCCTGTGCCTGTCTCGCCCTGTGCCTGTCACGCCGTAGCATGCAGCCTCCTCCGTTTCGTCGTCCTGAGCATGGATCATATCTAGCGATACTGGAATGCTTTCCACTAACAATGTCTGTTTGTGCTTTTATTATTATGTCACGTTTCTACATATGGTTCTGTGCCTTTTTTTTTTTTAACAGAATCCATTTTCTAATTTAAAAATAACATTATAATAAGAGAGTCTTCTTTTTACCAATTAGGTCAGAGTCCTAAAATTTTAAGACCCAAACCCCATGGTTTAGAGCGAACTGATTCACAAACCATAGCTGACTTTGCTACAAGAAGAAAGGGTATGTACCTGCGTGGGGCACTGGGAATCTATTTATTTTCATACTTTTTTATCTTCAAAAGAAGGAAGGAAAAGGGAGAGGGGAGCTTTAGTACTCCTGCTATTGCAAATTGCTTTGCAGTGTGTTATTCTAAAGAGAGCACGTCTCATGAGCCTGTCTGTTCTGATGGGCAGCGGCCGCGGGGGAGTAGTTGATTACACGTCCACCGCAGTCAGCTCCATCTCCACATTATTCTCTTCACTTTCAAGGCAGCAGCAGGCTGTTTTGCTTTTGCTTATGGGCTGCTGTGAGCCCCGGTTGTCTCCTGTCTTTGTATATATGTGTGTTTTCTGTCCTGAAATAGAATAAAAAATCATTTCAACGTTTGTACTAGGGCATGACTTAGAAATTGACAGCTGAACTCTTATTCACCTCTTTATGTAAAATAAAAATCAATAAATAAAGGAAACTTGAAGAAAAATCACCATCATTCAGCCACTATGCTGCAAGTGTCTATTTTAAGGCTATAAATGGGTAAAACTCTTAGCTCAGATTCAGTAACTGTCTTTATTATGCTTGGGCTGTGAGCCCATGTGATCTGTAGCTTTGAAATGACAACTTTGTGCTCTCCTGGCATTTATAAGATGGTTAAGATTACATATTTTTTAACAAAAAGTAAGAAAGCCTGGGGAAATTTTTGACGATTCTTTTGGTTTGGGATATAGCAAAGTTCCAGGTCCTTTCAACACATCCTTCTCCGTGTGTTGCTATTCACCGATCTTCAGTGGTGGGCAGTGTGTCTTACGCAGATGATTAAATCCCCCCACCCCCAAGATTAAATTTGTAAAACAGTGGATTGATGAGAATAGTGCCCAGTACCTTTAAAGGAATTCATGCTTCTGCATTCTCATTTAATTTATATCTACAAGGTGTGTATTTACTACAGTAAGAAAGAACGTATAGTAGTACGGCTTGGACCTTGAGCTCACGGTCATGCAACAGAAGTTTCAGCTTTTGTCACTGACTGGTTGACTCTGTCACTGCAGGCCTTGCTCTCGTGTGTAAGACAGTGCCTACCAAGTAGAAATTGTGACATTGAGAGGATCTTGTTAACTTTTCGAGGTTCTATGCACCCAGACCTTCTCTTCTCTTTCTTTCTAGCCAAGCCGGCACCTCTGGAAATAAAGCCTCTGCCAGAGTGGGAAGAGCTACAAGCTCCGGTCAGATCTCCCATCACCAGGAGCTTCGCTCGCGAGTAAGTGTTTTGCTGGAAACACGGAGTTTGGCTAGCAGGACAATTAAATAGTCTACTTTATGAAATAACTTTATAAAATGCCTATTCCAAGGGCAATAGGTCGAACAACAGCCTAGAGAAGCCCCCTACCAAGGTTCCACAAAGTCAAAACTCTCATGTGTTATAATAAAAATGTCCAATATGTAACTGTAAACTACTGAATATTCTAGAAAGGATACGTGTTATCACTTATTTTCATTCGGGAGTGATTTGACAACTGTTCCCGAGCGTCCGTGATGATCGTTTCTTTTCCTTAGCTCCTCTAGATTTCCCATGTCCCCTCGACCTGATTCTGTGCACAGTACGACCTCGAGCAGCGACTCTCATGACAGTGAAGAGAACTACGTCCCCATGAACCCGAACCTGTCCAGTGAAGATCCGGTACGTGCAGTCCTGTTCATTTCTCCGTGCCTGACGCTCTTGCCGTCCCCACACTTCTACCCTCACAGCCTTCTCTCTATACTTGAGAAACCATCAGAGACTATGTTTCAAGTGCCTTTGCTCTTTTAAGTCCCGTCATAGTCTAGTACCAGCCACGCTCAAATCATTCTGTCAGTACAGTTGTAAATCATTGAAAATCATGAAGGGGCCGGGCGGTGGCGGCGCACGCCTTTAATCCCAGCACTCGGGAGGCAGGGGCAGGCGGATCTCTGTGAGTTCGAGGCCAGCCTGGGCTACAGAGTGAGTTCCAGGAAAGGCACAAAGCTACACAGAGAAACCCTGTCTCCAAAAACCAAAAAGAAGAAGAAGAAGAAGAAGAAGAAGAAGAAGAAGAAGAAGAAGAAGAAGAAGAAGAAGAAGAAGTAGAAGTAGTAGTAGTAGTAGTAGTAGTAGTAGTAGTATGAAGGTTTGTGTTAGCTTTGCACTGCTGTAACAAATTCCCAAAACAGCCACCTTATAAAGAGAGAACGTTTGCTTTACTTGGAATGTGAAGTGTCTGTGGTTGCTCCGTTTTGTTGCTCTGGGCCTGTGGTGACACATGGCTGCAGCAGAACTGCCTGCCTTATTACCTGTACGGAAGTGGGAAAGAGCCAAGATCTTACACCCTCTTCAGGTTGTGATCCCAGTGATGTAAGTAAAGACCCCACCCCTTGAAGACTTCACCATCTTAGTAGTGCCTTTGCAAGGATCGGGTCCTCTCACACATCACCCTTGGAAGGGCATTTCACATCCATACTCCAGGGGTTCACAGCCATTACAGCTCTAGTTCATTTCAAATATTCTCAGCTGTGTTACAGTGAAATCCTCCAGGCCCAGGTTACGACAGGATTCTGGAAGAATTGTCTTAGGCAGAAGATCTCCCTGGTGATCTTTCAGTTAGGCTAAAGGGAAACTAAAAGAAAAAAAATTACAATCAGAAGTCAAACTGAGGAAATAAAATTAAGAATTGTGTGTACCTTATGACATTAAGACAGGAAAGTACTTTGATTTACCTGATATGTCCAAATAAACATGAGCTAATGAACTCTTAAAATATCCAAATAAGCAAAAAATGGCCCAAGCTGTGGCTGGAGAGATGACCCAGCAGCTAAGAACAGTTGCTGCTCTTACAGAGCACCCCGAGTTCAGTTCCCAGCACCCACTCCAGATGGTTCTCAGCAGTAACTCTGCCCGCAAGGGATCTAGTGCCCTCTGCTGGCCTCTACATGTACCTGCACACATGTGCACATAGCCACATGCAAACACATACATGTAGAGTTTTTGTTTTTAAGGACCCAAGTAGAAATAGCTGTGTGCCAGATACAACTGAAAAGTCAACTGTGTCCTTTCCAGCTCCCCAAGCTGCCAGCTGCCAGGACTCAGTGGCCCACATGGCCCTTCATTAGAAAAGAATGGGATTGTTAAGATTCCTCAGAATTCTTCACTGTTGGAACACCATGTGTTGATGGAATGCCATGGAAATTCACAGGATCTAACATGTTCTTGGATTTATTAAATCAGTGTAAAAAAAATTAA
Source organism: Peromyscus aztecus (assembly GCA_902168405.1). Taxonomy (NCBI): domain Eukaryota; kingdom Metazoa; phylum Chordata; class Mammalia; order Rodentia; family Cricetidae; genus Peromyscus; species Peromyscus aztecus. Next base: position 22,897 of record CABHPQ010159963.1, read on the forward strand.
TAGTCTCCAAAAAATCAGGACAGATTTATACCACATCTGATGTGTGTGTGAAGGTCATGTCACACATCCATCAAATGAACCCTTAATAGGGCGTCCAAAAGTTAAATCATGGTCCAACACTCCTGCCATAAATGCTGTTAGATAATGACAACATCAGTCAAGTCTGTATATTTCTTAAGAACTTTAGAAAAACCTGGCACTATTGTTTTATTTTGTTACTTAATGTGCAAAATGCTTATAATGAGTCTCAGAATCTTCGAGTTTCTCTGAAAACTGTGTGGGGAAAATACTGGGTGAAAGGCTGATGTAGAGAGAGACCGGCTCTTCTCCACTAAGACTGGAGCAAGAGCCAATCGACGTCCTTTCACAAGCTAAATTCCAGCCCTACTTTAAGATGAACAGGAAGGCCAGTTCTACTGTGAGTTAGACATAGAGTTCAGCAAGGAGCTGACAAAATCTCTGGGGAACGGCCAGCTGGAATTAACTGTGCAGGTACTAGGGATGGATGTATCACTGGTATAGCTTTAAAATGCTGTAAAAACTACCCCAGACAGGGAAAGACGGAGCGTGAGTGTGTTCGCACTGGTCACCTTCAGACACAGAGTGTTACCCACACTCCAAGCTGAGAGTGCCATCCTTCAGAGGAAAAAAATTGTGGTTGTGCATTGCAGGGTTTTTGTTCTTTTCATAATTTAGGAAAAAGGGGGTTACAAATCTTCCAAAACCAGCCATTTTAATTGAGCATCCAAATGTTTCTGATTCTTGTGAGCTGCGCCATTGGTCTGAAAGCCCTTGCTAAAGTCTGTTTCATTTCTCCACCTCAAGTTTTTTTGTTCTTCTTGGTTTTGCTACCTGATTTTAGAGTCATTTTGTCCTGCAGTTCCTTTGAAGAAGAGATCAGGCAAAGAGGAAGTGGAGGAAGTTCACTATGAAGAGTGGAGTCACCATCCATAGCCTTTACTTAACATACTTGGAACTGTTTTTCTCTAAATAGCTTAAAATTAAATGTGGACATTTATTTTTAAATTTTCCATGCAATACATTTTAGTCATATTCTTCCCCTCCTCCCACTCCTCTCAGACACTCTCCCCACATTAAAAGCAAGATGTATGAGGGTCCCTCACTACAAAAATGTAATTGAGCTGGGTACATATACAAATCTTCCAAAACTGCCTTAGTCTTTACCAAGCACCCTCCATTTAAAAATACTGACATCCAGCCAGACATAGTGGCACACGCCTTTAATCCCAGCCCTCAGGAGGCAGAGACAGATGGATCTCTGAATTCAAGGCCAACCTGGTCTACAGAATGAGTTCCTGGCCAGCCTGGTCTACACAAAGAAACCCTGTCTCAAAAAACCAAACCAAACAAACAAAAAAGAACGTTTGCTTGAGGTTTTGCATCCACCTGTGTCTTGATGTCTAAGTCTTTTTTATTATTGCTCTTCAGAATTTCTTGGGGATGGGGGAGGTTGCCTGCAGGTAAGGGGTTATTTACTTGAGCAAGGGATACGTATCAGTGGCTAGCTACTCCACTGAGAAATATGACTGCCTCCTATAGTTATCAGCTGACTGGCTCTCCTCAGGCCAAGTCTTGGTTTAACTAAATTTAAATTCAAGCCCAGGAACTGAAGAGCAGTCTGGAACAGCATAATGACTCTTCCCCACCCCCCTCCACCCCACCCACCCGCAAGAAGGAGGGCAGGGGAAGAGTGTGGCTCCTGAATGTCTGCCCACTGTTTGCTCTTCTGTGCTTTCAGAATCTCTTCGGCAGTAACAGCCTTGATGGAGGGAGCAGCCCTATGATCAAGCCCAAAGGAGATAAACAGGTCGAGTACCTCGATCTAGACCTAGATTCTGGGAAATCCACCCCACCACGGAAGGTGAGTGAGACGTGCTCTGTAGATAGTTCAAGCACATGTGGAAAGACTGTCTTCTTTGGGGAAGTCTTAGGAGCCGATTTAAATTTAGTGGCTGTTATTTCCTAAATCACACGCAACAGAATTATGAAGATGCTAGATTTGTAGAGGTGTGGAAGTTGTACACTTTCTACTCATTGTGGTTAGTGTAGAAATGATTACTTAACAAATAACAAAGTTTGTCCATGCTTTCACTCTCTTTAGAGTGAAGAAAATATGGCTTAGCTGAGCGTGGTGGCCACACAGAGAGGCCCTTTGTAAAAAAGAAAGAAAAAGAAAATATGGCTCAAATCATGTGCTGTTTATTCTTAAATTTTAATTTCCATCAAACCTACCAATTAGACGGTTTAATTATAATTCTTTTTTTTTTTTTCAAACGTTTAATCTATGTGTGGGTATATGCACATGAGTGCAGGATCCCTCAGAGGCCAGAAGAGGGCATTGCTCCCAGGAGCTGGAGTGACATGTGGTTGGGAGCCACCGGGCATGAGTGCTTGGACCAAATTCAGATCCTCTGCAAGAGCAGCGTACTCTCTAAACCCCAGCCCTCTTCGGCTCCTGGGATGCCACACTTACTGCATTATTTGTCGTGTTTTCTTACATTTTCCTACATGTCGCTCCTTTTTCCTCATTCCCTCTCAGAGCTCAGATTCTCTGCTAAAGCCTGTAAAAGTCCCTGAAGTGGAAGTCTGTTGGGGGTAAATTCTTTCAGGTTGTGTGTCTTTATTTTGGAAATAGGTTTTGTTGAGGTCACACTCCTTTTTTTTCCCCCTTGTGACATAATTAGATAATTTTCAGTATAATAAATTTGAATTTTTAAAATTAAGTTTGAAAAGAATTGAGAAATTTGCTTATATAAGATGTCATTATAGCCGGGCAGTGGTGGCACATGCCTTTAATCCCAGCACTCAGGAGGCAGAGCCAGGCGGATCTCTGTGAGTTCGAGGCCAGCCTGGTCTGCAGAGTGCGTTCCAGGACAGGCACCAAAACAAAACGGAGAAACCCTGTCTCGAAAAAGAAAAGAAAAAAAGAAAGATGTCATTATTTGTGCCAGAGAAAAGCTCAATGCAGTCATGTTTCCACGACACTGTCTCCTAACCTAATGAGAAAGGCTCCGTTTACTGTGTTGGAAAGGGCACTGTCCCATGCAGGCAGGGAGCTGAGCTGTGAGACAGTTCTTCACTGAGCCTCTTTCCCACGTAGGGACCCTCCTCCACTGTCAACTGCCTTCCTCTGTGGAAGGCACCCTTTGTACATGCTGCCTGTTGTCTGGCTGCTTCTCAGCTCTTTCCTGTCTGAATTTGCAATTTCACAAGCGTGTGCGTAGACATAGACTTCTTTTCAGTAATCCCGCTCGCTCGGTGGAGGTCGTGCTACCCCGCCCCCATTTGTAACTTTTTTCTCAGTTCTCCGAAGCCGGTCACTGTGGCTTTCTGTCCTTCTTCCCTGCTCATGTCCTTTATTGCCTGCCAATTAAGACAGTGCACCTGGTTCCACATCTTTGTATTTTTCTATCTTATGGTTTCTCTGTCCAATTTTAGATAATTTTAAGCTCTATCAACAAATTTACTAATTTTTAATTCTTTTTTGTTGAGAGTTTTTGGGGGTTTTTTTTGTTTGTTTCTTTGTTGTTGTTTTCAATTATTGTATATTTTTCTCTGAAATGAAATTCGGTTGGATTCATTTTAACTGATGTTAATTTCTTTGTATTACTTGTATGTTTAATGCCTTTTCTGATTTACCCATTAACACTCTGCAGATGCTTTATAGTCTGATACAGTAATTTCAGTATTTGAAGTCCTCAGAGGCCAGAATTTGTGTTTATTGTTTCCGCTAGCCTACACTTTTTATGACTTGTCTCCTAGTGTGTTTATGCGTTTCTTTATTGCAAATTCAGGGTTGAACTTTGAGGACCTGAATTTCCTACACAAAGCATCTCTAGTTCCCTTGCCTGAAGCCAGTTGAGATCACTACTCTAGGACCACATCAGCTTCCTTAGAAGCTCCACTTATCAGGAGCACCCACCCTGATCCCCGACGTCACCTCCTTCCCTACCACCCCCCATCCCCCAACCCCCAACCCCCCACCCCAAACCCCCCCATCATCTCTTCCCCAACCCCCCATCATCTCTTCCCCACCCCCACCCCCAGCATCACCTCCTTCCCCACCCCCCACTCCCAGCATCACTGCTTCCCCACCCACTCCCCTCCCCCTCTCCACCTCCCCCCATTGCACTGTATCGATCCACATTCATGGCAAAGGCCTTTGCGGTACAGAGGCTTGTCCCGCCCCACCGTTCCCCTCAAATCTTAGCTGTCCCCTGCTGTCTAGTGAGCCCCACGGAGCATTACCACCTGTGTTTGTTTTCAGTTACCTTGTGTCTAGTTGTGCATTAGGGGCAGAGGGGATCACCTTTTGTAGTTTTGTTTTCCTTTGAATATTACTTTCTTAGGGCTGAGAGTAAGCAGTTGGTTGGTACTGGTGCTGATCCAGGCCTGAAAGGGTCCACATAAGCTACAGAGAGACTCTGGTCTCTGCGTTTTAGATGAACCCAGTTTTCTATGACTTTCATCTGTGATGGCAGTAGTAGTTTGAATGGTTCTATGTAATATTAAAATTAAGAGAAATCAATGTCAAGTTAGGGAGAAGACAGATATTACAGTTAAACTGAGGCACTGGTTTTTTTTGTTTTTGTTTTTGTTTTTAATGTAATTTCAGGACTGCATATATCTGTCTTTGTTTCTTTGTTTTTGAGGCTGGGTTTCACTCTGTAGCCCCGGCTGATCTGGAACTCCCTACATAGACCAGGTTGACCATGAACTCGTAGAGATCCACCTACCTATCTGTGCCTCCCAGGTGCTGGGATGAACAGTGTGCACTACCATGCCCAGCATATTATTTATTTTTAAATCTTAAGTTCCACTCAGAACCGCTCTCACAGACGGCACTTTGGGGGGATTTCTTTGTTTTTTAGCAAAAGAGCAGTGGGTCTGGCAGCGTGGCTGACGAGAGGGTGGACTACGTGGTGGTGGACCAGCAGAAGACTCTAGCCCTCAAGAGCACCCGGGAAGCGTGGACGGACGGGAGGCAGTCCACAGAGTCCGAAACTCCCACCAAGAGTGTGAAGTGAAGATAACCGTTGCCACTGCCGAACAAAGGAGAATTGAGGAAAAGATGGATGCCAAGGGAAGCTGCCGATGCTTGACTCTCCCAGGAGAGCCTGGAGCAAGCAGGGACAGAGAAAAGGACCTCTCAGACATATTCAAGCAAATTAGATTGTAAATGGTGCTGTGTGGTGTTGAATTTGTAACATGTAAATAATGTGGGGAAATAGTGTTTTAGTTCACAGAGAAACATCTGTTCCTAGTTAACACACCTGTAGTATTACTCTATTGATGCACTTTTTCATTTCAAACATTGGTTTGGGTCTTCCCGATGTACCTTAACAGAATTCCCTTGGGAGTTTTGTTTTTTTAGTTTTTTTGTTTTTTTTGGTTTTTGTTTTTTTGTCTCCTCACACTACTCTACATAACAATACTAAGTTAAATGAGCTACTTTTAGTTCTGGAAATTCCAGCTGGAGCTACAGGCTAACACCATTAAAACGAGAAGTCGGTTCACAAATGGACTTTTCCCTTGAAGTTGGTAACTGGTAACTTCAAAAGACTTCTCCTTCGTTTTTTTCCAAAATACTGGGATAATGTATATACTGGTGTCAAGACCTAGTTCTTTGGCTCATGTATACTTAGGTTTTAATAGCAGAACTTCGTTATTTTTTGTTAATTACAGTGTTTTTGGTTCATTGCGTGAAGGTTCTGCTGGGTGGGATCTTGCACCTTTGAAGACTGACTCTAGTTACACTCTTAAGCCCCCACATCATCCGCAGCGTGGATTGACGAGATGCTCTTACACTTGTTCACACATGTTAAACATTACTTGCAGAAGGTAGATGCCATGACTAATGAGGTACGTACAGGGCACTGACGTGCTAATACACTGATCAGGTTTAGACAGAGAGCTTCAGTTAAGTCTTTATTAATCCTAGTGTTGGTTTAGAATTAATGAAACAGTTGACACTGTCAGTTACAGCAACATACTGTGATTCTGAATTAAGTAGACAGTAAGTCAAGATTATTACTCTTAAGAATGAAATTCTCTCGTTGACACCGTAGTGCCCTTTCTATAATTTTTTTTTTTACTTAATACTCTTCTTGGCCTTATATTTAAATCCCTATGCAATTAATGTTTTATATCTGCATTAAAAAAAAAGAAATGTCATTTTAATTGATTCTTGTGTGTAGCACCTATTGCTTTTTTGAGTAAATGAATTAAGAATTTTGTACTGTGATTTGTATTCACTGCCCCAATTCTCAAACCATTGAAGCCTTGCTGTGCTGTGAAACCCCGTAGTCGTGAACACCCCCCAGCCAGACCTCTGAATCCAGCAGAGGAACGGTGCGAGTCTGTCACCTGGAGAATGACATTGTCTGCTGTGGATGTTCAGACCATGAATTGGTGTCATGTAATTGCACTTGTCTGTCTTGGCTTTGCTGTATGACTTGGAAAGCAGCTAGCATTGTCCATTGTCTGCCCAAGTTACATACAATCTCTATGCATTGATCTGAAACTCACTAATGGCTTGGGGAAGGGACACAGAGAACAGAATGTCCACAGCTGAGGCTTGTCTCCCTCCATTCAGACCTCTTAACTGTTGCCTGAGCACACAATGTGCCCTGATTTCTGGCCCTCTGGCCACAGTACTGTGCCTAATCTGTGTGCTATGCTTTTTTTCTCAGGCCACAAGCTAAGTGTTCATAACTAGATGAATTGTAGACTAGTAACATTGGATGCTTTTAAATGTTCGCTTCTTTTTAAACAAAAACTAAAACCCAGAACTGAATTTTGAGGTGGATTTTTAAATAAAAAAAAATTGTTTGAGTTTGGTGTGTGAGCTATTTTATAATTTTCTGTGAACAAGTAACAGATATCAAGAAATGGCATACCAGGGCTGGAGAGATGACTCAGTGGTTATCTGAGCACTAGCTGCTCCTACAGAGGACTCGGGTTCAATTTGAGCATCTACAGAGCAACTCACAGCCATCTATCATTCCAATTCAGGGAATCCGACTCCCTCTTCTGACCTCCAGGCACTGCACACATGTGCACAGACATACATGTAGGCAAAGCACCCATACACCTTTTTTAAAGTACATTTTTCAAATGTTGTTGTTAAGTACATAGTCTCTGAATATGTACATGAATGAATATGAACATGGCAGGTAGAGGGCCGGAGAGATGGCTCAGAGGTTAGAGCTCTTGTTGCTCCTGTGGAGGACCAGGGTTTGATTCCAAGTACCTCCATAGTGGTCACAACCATCCATGACTCACATTCTAGAGGACCCAGCTCCCATTTCTGACTTCCTTTAGCACTAGGCATGAAGAGTGATGCAAGAAAAGAAACACATGGCGTATTCTACTCCTGAGTGTCTGAATATATAATGAAACACATTACTGGTAGCCCAGAGGGGCTCACCAACTTGATTTTTTTTCTTTTTTTATTATTAAGAAATTATCTGTTCATTTTACACACCAACCACAGGTACCCCTCTCCCTCCTCTCGCCCCCAGCCTTCCCTCCCAACTCCCCCCATTCCCACCTCCAAGGCAAGGACTCCCCTGGGGAGTCAGCAGAGCCTGTTACATTCAGTTGAGGCAGGTCTAAGCCCCTCCCCCTGAACCAAGACTGTTCAGGGTATCCCACCATAGGCACTGGGCTCCAAAAAGCCCACTCATGCAGCAGGGACAGATCCTGTTCCCACTGCCAGGGGCCCCTTAGGCAGGTCAAGCTAAACAACTCTTTGCCTATGCAGAGTGCCTAATCCAGTCCCATGTAGCCCCCACAGCTATTGGTCCACAGTACAACCTTGAATTTTTGCATGTTCTGTAACAAAACTACCAAATGAAAGCCAAAATCACTGAGATGCGCCTGAACTCTCAAACCATGAAACACAGGTGTAAAGATAGGAGAGGGTGTTGTGTGGAAGATAAATGTATTTTCAGAGTTCAAACAGTGATACATGATTAAACCAGAAGTACAAACCTTTAAGGCCACATATTAGGAACCTGGTGAGTACTTGCCTAGTATGTGAAAACCCCTGGGTAAAGTCCCCAGCTCTGCATAAATGGGGCAACTGGGCATAGCAGCACAAACGTAATCTCAACATCAAAAGTTCAAAGCTAGCCTAGACTACATTGAGACCTTGTCTCAAAACCATTTTTCCTAGGGCTTGGAGAGATGGCTCAGCAGTTAAGAACACTGGTTATTTTTCCAGAGGATCAGGGTTCAATTCCCAGCACCTACATGTCAGCCCAGAGCCATCTGTAACTCTAGTCCTGGGAGATCCAACAGCCTCTTTGACCTCTGAGGGTACTGCACACACATAGTACTCAGACACATACGTAGTATGCAGGCGAAACACCCATACATATAAAAATAGTTAAAATCTTCCAGCCGGGTGGTGGTGGCGCACACCTCTAATCCCAGCACTTAGGAGGCAGAGGCAGGTGGATCTCTGTGAGTGCAAGGCCAGCCTGGTCTACAGAGCGAGTTCCAGGACAGGCTCCAAAGCTACACAGAGAAACCCTGTCTCCAAAAAACCAAAGAAAGAAAATAGAAAAAAAAAAAAATCCTATCAGTAGGTTTCAAAGCAGTTATGAATATTTTTGTTTACTCTCTCCATAGCTTTTCAGAAAGTACTGCTTTTGTAGCTCTACAACACTAATTTACAGGAATATTATTACGCTAAATTATGTAAGAATTGAAGACTGGGAATATATCTTAGTGGCAGACCATGAACTTCACAACCTGGTCGCATCCTCAGCTTTAAAACAGAAAGAGCTGGGCTGTGGTGGTGCACGCCTTTAATCCCAGCACTTGGGAGGCAGAGGCAAATGGATCTCTGTGAGTTCGAGGCCAGCCTAGGCTACAGAGTGAGTTCCAGGAAAGGTGCAAAGCTACACAGAGAAACCCTGTCTCAAAACAAAAACAAAACAAAACAAAAACCACAGAAAGAATTGTGTTAGGGAGGCCCCTTGCTATAGAAAGATGAGACATATTAAACATTGTAGTAATAGTTTAAATTATGAGACAGTCACCCGTGGAGCAGACCTTTCCAAGCCCCTTTTCAGGACCAGGCCCCTTAAAATATTTGTTACTCAAATACATAGAGCCAGAAAAATTCTTATTGTTTTTCCACTATTGTGTTTCAATTATTTCTGGAGAACACAAATGTGTTTAAATTGTTGATAAAGACCTGAAGAACTAGTTTGTTTCTAAGCTTAGAATTTTTTGTGCGTGCCATTAAGAAAACATTTGTTTCTACAAATATAATTGCGAACATAAGTTAAAACACAAGTATCTTGACATAGACATGGTAACATTTGTCTGCAGTCTCAGCTCTAGAAGGTGGAGGCAGAAGGCTCGATAGTTCAAGGTTATAAAGAACCAAGCATGGGGCTGGAGAGTTGGCCCAGTGGTTAAGAGCACCTGTTCTTACAGAGGACCTGCTTTCAGATCTCAGCACCCACATGGTGGCTCACAGTCACCTTTGATTCCAGTTCCAGGGGAATCTATCTATGCCTTCTGACCTCCACAGGGATCAGGCACACACATAACAAACAGACATACTTATAGGCAAAACAATACATAAATAAATCTTTAAAACAACAACAACAAAAATCCCTCACAAATTTCCTAAGAATCTTTAGAGGTAGCTAAAGTTACATTGCAAAGTTGACTCAAAGATAAGTGATAATAAGAGAATTATTTTTCTCTTATAGTTGAAGTTGTCTTGCTTTTCTCCCTTATTTTACAAAGCTGTAAGATCTTAGAAAGTTTTGGCTGTCAAAGCATAGTTCTAGCCGGGCGGTGGTAGCACATGTCTTAAATCTCAGCATTCGGGAGGCAGAGGCAGGCGGATCTCTGTGAGTTCGAGGCCAGCCTGGACTACAGAGTGAGTTCCAGGAAACACAGAGAAACCCTGTCTCGAAAAACAACAACAACAAAAAGCATAGTTCTGCTTTCAAAAACTGAAATTCAAATGGAAATGAAGCTGTGTAACCCACAGAAGTCATCATTCACAAAGCTACAAAAAATATTTTTCTTTTGCATTCTATATATTTCTACTGTGAGTATTTTAAAGAATTCTATAAAGGTATCATGAGTGAGTCTCTGTGTATATGTATATGCACATATACACACATACACATATATTCATAAATATATGTGTGTGTAGCATTGTGTTCAACCATGGAGTAATTTTATATAGAAATAGTGCTATACTTGTACATCAAAGTCATAATTTTTTCTGAATTATTTATTTATGTTATATTTTTGTTTCTGTTTTTCTTTTTCTTTTTCTTTTTTTTTTTTTTTTTTTGGTTTTTCAAGATGGGGTTTCTCTGTGTAGTTTTGGTGCCTGTCCTGTATTTCACTCTGTAGACCAGGCTGGCCTCAAACTCACAAACTCACAGAGATCTGCCTGCCTCCCTCTGTCTCCTGAGTGCTGGGATTAAAGGTGTACGCCACTGCAGCCAGCTATCCATGGTGTTTAAACAGAGTACTAGTGTTTGCTTTTCTTTTTTGTTTTGTTTTGGGAGACTTCTTGAAATAGGATAGACTATGTAGCCCAGGCTAGCCTCTAACACATGTTCCTCCTGTCCTAGCCCCCTGAGTGCTGGGATGGCAAATGTGCACCACTGCCCTCGCTTGTTTTGATTCTCTTCTAGTGGGAAGTTGGCCACTTTCCCCTTTTAGTTAGTACTCCGTTATTTCTAGTTTTTAAAAATATTTTGCGGGCAGGGCGGTGGTGGCGCATGCCTTTAATCCCAGTACTCGGGAGGCAGAGGCAGGCGGATCTCTGTGAGTTCGAGGCCAGCCTGGTCTCCCAAGTGAGTTCCAGGAAAGGCGCAAAGCTACACAGAGAAACCCTGTCTCGAAAAACCAAATATATATATATATATTTTGCAAAATACTAAGTACTTTATGCATATACACTATGTTATAAACAGTGATCATGATTCTGTTTATCTAATCCATTCTGATCAAACACAATATTTTGAATAGCTGTGGAATCTTTGGCAGTGCAGAAACATTGAGCTGGCTGTTCCTTCTCTGTCTCTTAGAGCAGTAGTTCTCAACTGGTGAATCACAACCCCTTTGGAGGTCAAACATCCTCTCACAGGGGTCGCCTAAGACCATCAGAAAACACAGATGTTTATATTATAATTCATAACAACAGCAAAATTACAATTATGAAGTAGCAATGAAAATCATTGATTGGGGGTCAGCACAACATGAGGAACTGTATTAAAGGGTCACAGTGTGAGGAAGGTTGAGAACCACTGGCTTGGAGTCAGTCTGGTTGGCTTTGTCCTCCACTCACTAGGGTCATAATCGGGTCCCCAACAGGAGTAGTGCATCAGCCAAGTCAGCAGAGCACATAGAGCAAGAAAGAGACAGCCCAGGGTGACGTCTGGTGTTCTCTGTAAGTTTATAATACTTTAAAGGCTAATGATAGGCCAGTGGTAGGATGGTTACCTAACTCGGTGGTTTGTATGAGATGCCTCCCATGGGGTCATATGATTGGGACTTAGTTACTAGTGAGTAGAACTGTTTGGGAAGGATTAGGAGACGTGACCTTGTTGGAGGAGGCGTGGCTTTGTTGGAGGAAGTGTATCCCTGTGTGTGGGCTTTGAGGTAAACGTCTCAGGTACTGCTCCAGTGCCGTGCCTGCCTGCTTCCTGCCATGATGATGATGAACTAACCCTCTGAAACTGTAAGCAAGCCCTAGTTAAGTGGTTTCTTTTATAACAGTTGCCTTGGTCATGGTGTGTGTCATGGTGTCCTTCACAGCAATAAAACAGTAACGAAGACACTTAATAGGTACATGATCCTAAATTCAACCCCCAGTACTACACAGCCAACTAACAAAACAGAAACTAAGCTCCGAAGTGACAAGCCATGGTGTAGATGGACACTGTAGACACCATGACTTGACATGATGGAAACCCATTGCCATCTGACGACAATCATTGCTTATGGCCTCTCTGCACCTGCTTATAGATTACTACAACTTCAGATATATAATTCATCTTCTCTAGACTTTCTTCAGGTTCAATATCATCTGTTACAGATTTCAACAAACTACTTAGTCAAGGGATTAACATACTTCCTTCACTTGAAAAGAACAGTTTTGTGAGCTTTGGTGACCTAAACTGATGGCTGATGGTCTTCCTGAATTACAACCTCAAGATCACAAGTACTAATTTATTTCCTTCAGTATCTCGATCTCTGTGTATATGTGTCTCTGTGGTACACACACACACACACACACACACACACACACCTGTATTTGCAGCTGTTGCTGTCCTTCATGATTCATTTTTAACATTCAATGTTAATAATTTTAAATTTCTGGTAATAGGTCCCCCCATACTGAGAGAGAACTTTTGGAGTCCAGGACACACACTGAACCCTTACATGGGTGACAAGCAGTAATTTCAAAATTTATCAGAAATGTATTAGTCCTTGCTTCAGTGTTTTTTATTTTGGTTTGTTTTTCTCTTAGAATTAGTCTTGGTGAATTTCTGAAACTGTTCACTGACAGTGACCTGTGTTTCCACTTCTCCTGGCCGTAGCTTTTGTCTTCCAGGAATCACTGGATGATGTTTCCTGTGATCTAAAACAGCATTCTAAGAATGCAGGTGATTGGCCTGTTACCAAGTAGAGCATAGCTTCTGAGTATGGGATTCCACTGTCAAATTTATAATTATGTATGTATGTATGTATGTATGTATTTAATGTGTGTGTGTGTACATATGCACAGCACTCATGTGGAGGTCAGAGGGCAACCTCAGGACTTGCTTCTCTTCTACCATCTTGTAGGATCCAGAGATCAAACTGAGTCCTCAGGCCTCCCTACCATCTAATGTTTCCATGACCTTCCAAAACAGCATTACATCTGGACCCCCGTGTTCCAACACATGAGCCCGTGGGGACATTTCACATTTGCTCCACAGCAAAGCTGTCCCTAAATGCAGTCAGGTCCTGAGACTCTGGTGGTTTGTTCTTCAATGTGAATGGAGTCAAGAGTGGGGGACACAGTTGCAGTCCCTAACAGAGAGATGGCTGTGGTGGTTTCAGTGGGTATGGCCCCAAAGGCTCCTGTGTGAATGTTTAGTCCATAGGGAGTGGCATTATTAGGAGGTGTGGCCCTGTTGGAGGAAGTGTGTCACTGTGGAGGCAGGCTTTGAGGTCTTATAAGCTCAAGTCTGGCCAGTATGGCACAGTCTCCTTCTGCTGCCTGTGGATAAAGATGTAGGACTCTCAGCTCCTTCTCCAGCACCATGTCTGCCTGCATGCCACTACATGTTGTCATGATGATAATGGACTAAACCTCTGAACTGTAAGCCAGCCCCAATTAAATGTTTTCCTTTATGAGAGTTGCTGTGGTCATGGTGTCTCTTCACAGCAGTAGAAACCTAACTAAGACAATGGCTGTCTCTTTGGCTGAATGCTCCTTAGAATAAGAGCCATCTCTGTTGTGAGTGTAGAGGTTTCATTCCTGGTACACTTGGGGCAGTAATGGAAGAGTTAAGAGTTAAGTTGAAAGGACCAAATAGATTGCCATAACAGGTTGCTCAGTCTTCTCTCAGAGATCAGGCCACAGTTTCAGTTTCCTGAGACTTGAGCAAGCAGTTTCTGGGAGGGCCATGAACAAAAAACATAATCCTTGCAGTAGCTCCCTTTCTGCACGTACTCTTGACTGCTCAAGGTTCAGCCAGTTGTTTACTGTCTGGGACCCCTCACCAACTTAGACCTACGTGCATGTGTACATCAATGTGAACATGTGATGCCAGCCAGCCTCCATGGCAGCTCAAGGACAGAGCCTGGGATTTGTCCAGGCCTGCCCAAAAATGATAATTGTAACCTCCAACCAGTAAGTTCAAAGGTTACATACCCTCACCCAATCATATGACACCAAGGCTTGTACCACCCTGCTTGCGGTTTTTCCCTTTAAAAACCCCTCACCCTGAGAGCTCAGGGCCATCCTCCTCCACCTGCTGTGTCAGATGTTGGACTAAGACTAAGCCTGGGCTCGCTTGCTATCAATGAACCCCTGTGTGTTTTGCATCAGATATTGGCTCTGTGGTGGTTTTGCTCGGGGGTCTCTCGATGTGGCCACAACAAAGTCACCTGCTAACTGCATAGGGAAATTAGTTAACAATCTTTAACAACAGTCATCAACTCACAATGGTAAGAAACCATTGTTACTTTCTTAATGAAGGGGCTGATGAGCTGACATTGAAACCCAGCCAGGGAAGGAGAAGGGTACCAACAGGCACTGTGGGCTTAGGTAGAGGAGCACACAACTCCTTCCACTCAGACCTGCAAGGGTCTCAATTTTTGAGGGACTCCAAGCCAGGGCACCTCAATGGTGAGTTGCCATTGGCTAAAATCTACCTGTAGCCCAAATACTCCAAAGACACAAAGGTCAGCCTTCTAGAGAGGGTTCAGCAGCAAAGTCTCTTCTGGGCGCTTGAGGAGGCAAAGGAGGACAGGACAGGCAGGGAAAACAAAAACCTCGGCAGTCACCATATTTATCACTATGCCAAACCTGTAATTAACAGACACTTGTTAACCATCATCAAAGAAATAAGGAGTCTTAATATTTTCTTGTTTAACTAGTAATCTAGCCTCTTTCCAAAGTGCTTTCTTGTAGACTTCAGAAGCTGCAAAGATAAAAAGATGGTTAAGTGAATAAAGGAGTTCGTTCATCAGGACCTAACTCCCGCAAGTTGTCCTCTGACCTCCACAGGTGTGATATGGCACATGTGCAATACACACACACACACACACACACACACACACACACATGCAAACACACGTACACACATACACACACATACACACATACATACACACATACACACACATACACACACACATACACACACATACACACACATACAAACACACACAGCATACAAACATACATACAAACATACACACATACATACACACATACACACACACATACAAACATACACACACCCCAAATGTGAAAAGATCAGACAAACCCCACTCTGGCTTTCCTTGCAGCGAGTACTGCAGAGGCCACTGTCTTTCCACACTGGTCACTTCCTCTTCCGACAGTGTGTCACCCGGTCACCGCCAGCCCACAGGTGAGGCGGTGCACAGCTGCAGCCCAAGCTGCTTTGGGCTCTAACAGGCCCGAGGATGGCAAACGTTGCAGACAGGTTTTGACCTTTCACCCCTTTTCCTCTCCCTTGCTAAAAACCATCCCATTCCTAAAGCTAGCCCCCAAGGTCCGGTCCCTTGTTTGGCCTCTGAGCCATTACTTAGACAAAACACCAAGGCCCAACAATCAACATCACTGTTTGGCTAGTACGACCAATCAGGGTTTACCAACTCACGCTAACACAGACTCCGCCTTTCCCTTCAAAACCCACGCCTGCAGAATCACCTTCTCTTCTTCTCTTGCTTGCTGCTGCTCCCTTTGCGGCCCCCTCCCACCCCCACCCCCCACTGCCCCTCTGGGATAATAAGTCTCCTTTAAGCTAAGAATTTGGTGCCTGGGTATGTCCTGTACCTATTCTGGTGGAGGTTGGGGGAGGGTGGAGACTCCTTTCACTGGTGAAAGACTAATTAGTAATGGTACAATGGTTCCTCAATCCAGATACCTGATTATCCCCATGCCTGGCGTTCAGGTTAGAACTGCTTTGTCAACTAAATGGCTTACAAATACGCCCCCTGTGTGTTTCCCTTGGTTCTTTCAATGGCGTGTATTGATGGTCTTGATTTTTGAGAGGCTCCAATTGACTGAGGTCTCATTTTGGGTAATCATTTTGGTCCTCTTATTCCAACCCCCTGAGTTATCCTAGATAAGCATTGTTGTGGGACTTCTGTTGTTGCTGCTGGGGGTGATGGTGGGTTTTGTTGTTGTTGTTGTTGTTTTGAAATATGGTCTCACTGTATAGCCCTGGCTAGACTTCAACTCACAATGTAGACCAGGCTAGCCGTGAACTCAGAGATCTGCCTGCTTCTGCCTTCTGAGTGCTAGGATTAAAGGTGTGCACCTCCATACCTAGTAACATTGTTACAGTTTTGCCTTTCACAATTGTACCTATAGTTCACTGAGCAGTGATACCTATTTCACCTTTCGTTCATGTCCACCAGCATTTATTGAAAAAGCCACACTGCCTGGTTAAGTCTCCACATAGCTGTGTTTCTGTTTTTGTGCTTATTGGGTGTTTCTCTTCCCTCGTGACAGCATTGCATTAACTCAGTTGCTGCGTTAACTCAGTTGCCACATTAATTCAGTTGCAGGGCCTCCCTACAAATTAGAGGTCCTGTAAAGCCTTCTTCCGCACTCTTCTTTCAATAGTGTTTGGCTTTATGTGCTCATATGAATGCTGAATTGATGCTGGTCAGGATGGCGCACGCCTTCAATCCCAGCACTCAGGAGGCAGAGGCAGGTGAGTTTAGGCCAGCCTGGTCTACAGAACGAGTTCCAGAACAACCAGACTAGGTAGAGAGGGATCCTGTATAAAAAAACAAAAACAGGGCTGGAGAGATGGCTCAGCAGTTAAGAGCACTGTCTGCTCTTCCAGAGGTCCTGAGTTCAATTCCCAGCATCCACATGGTGGCTCACAACCATCTATAGTGGGATCTGATGCCCTCTTTTGATGTGCAGCCATACATGCAGGCAGAACTCTGTATACATAATAAATAAATACATCTTTAAAAAAAGAAATGACTTAAAAAAAAAAGAATGAGAAAGGAAATAATTGACGATAAATGCTGGGAGGATGTGGGGGAAATCAATCACAGAAATCAATATGGGAGTTTCTCAAAATCTGAAAGATAAAACTATGGTAGGTATGACCAGCTATAACATTCTTGATAGAGAGCCAAAGGTCTCCCAGATCCTACCACAGAGATACCTGCACATTCACGCTAATGCTTTATTCATAATAGTCAGGAAATGAAAGCTACCGAGACGCCCTCGACAGATGAATGGATAATAAAAATGTGGTATATACACACTGGAATTTTTATTCACTGTAAGGAAAAATGAAATTCACAGGAAAATAGATAAATCTGGAAAGTATTACATTATGAGACGGGTCCAAACTCAGATGGACAATGTGTGTGAATGTATGTGTGTGTGTGTATGTATGTATGTACAGATGTGTATGTATGTTGTATGTATGTGGGTGTAAGCATGGGTATAGGCTATGAAACTGAGTCCACAAGAGGGGACAGGTGTTAAGCAAGTGGAGAGAGGAGAAAAGGATACTGTGATGTGAAGACCCAAAGGAGGCTGCTGGGAGTGGAAGGACCAGAGGGGGAAGGGGTTAGAGCAGGGGGAGCGAGGGGAGATTAACGAAAATATTTTTAGTTTGAAAATGTCATAATAAAACGTAATACTGTGCTAACAATAATTTTAAAAAACCCTCTGCCCATCCAAGACATAACAATGTAAGATCAAACAACACAAAAAGCTAATAATATGAAGTGGAAGGCGTTGTGAAAATATCTTAATGCTTTCTTGATATTGTGTTCTCCACAGCCCTTCCTTAAATTTCATGCATAAGTCTAAAGAAGTTCACAAAATATTGTTCCCTATAAAGTGCTTTTTCTGGGAGGCAGAGGCAGGCGGATCTTTGTGAGTTCGAGGCCAAAAGTTCGAGGCCAGCCTGGTCTACAGAGCAAGATCCAGGAAAGGTGCAAAGCTACACAGAGAAACCCTGTCTCGAAAAATCAAAAAAATAAAAAACAAAAAAAAAGTGCTTTTTCTACATGATGTTTTGAATAAATATTACAGTCTCATGTTCAAAATGTGAACACATTCTTTTCTTCCAAGATATTCTGTGCTATCATGGACAAATTCACAGGTACTAATGAGGCTTCAGTTAGGTCTACCGGAAAGGGCTTGCTCTTCTCTCTGGGAGTTATATGCACTGATGGCCTGCCTCTGTGACTTTGTTATTTGGTTGACCGTGCCCTCTTGTGGATGAAATGGAATCTTCAGGACCTTCCGACAATTGGAAGGCTGTCATAGAGTTACAATTGTGAAAGGTTTTCTTTTGTAGGGTATGCTAGCGCACACCTTTAATCCCAGCGGGGACCGGGGTGGGGAGCAGAGGCAGGTGGATCTGAGTTCGAGGCCAGCCCGGTCTACAGAGCGAGTTCCAGGACAGCCAGGGCCACACAGAGAAACCCTGTCTTGAAAAACAAAAACAGACAAAAAGGTTCTTTTTTTTTTTTTTGTTTTTCAAGACAGGGTTTCTCTGTGTAGTTTTGGTGCCTGTCCCGGATCTCTGTAGCCCAGGCTGGCCTCGAACTCACAGAGATCAAAAAGGTTCTTTTTTTAAACATTTTTTTATTAACTGGACTTGCTCTCTGGTGATTTCAGCTGTTTAATACTGTTGTAATAACATGCCTTATGTACATAATGCACGCTGACCATTCTTTCCTCACTCCCCTGCTACCTCTATCTACCTCCCCCAAGTCTCCTCCTCACATTTATGTCTATTCATTTTGTTTTGAGACTCACTGAATTTAACCATGGATGTCTGTCCTTCCAAGGCTATGGAACTATGCAATGGGGTCTGATAGGGTCAGCAGTGGGTACATTACTGAACACAATGACTTCTCCTCTCCCAGAATGTCATGGTCCAATGTTTACCACTAAGGAGTCTGAGCACAGGCTTCTCCTCCCAACACTGATAGTTGATCATCCAGTCTTACGTAATCGAGGGTATAATTCCCTGATGGCAACGGTTGCATGGACGTTGGCATTCCACAGCCCTTCACTCTGTCTTCTAGCTCTTATATACTTCCCACTCC
Organism: Peromyscus aztecus; assembly: GCA_902168405.1. Taxonomy (NCBI): domain Eukaryota; kingdom Metazoa; phylum Chordata; class Mammalia; order Rodentia; family Cricetidae; genus Peromyscus; species Peromyscus aztecus. The sequence goes on from CABHPQ010159963.1 coordinate 41,749, forward strand.
CTCTTCCTAATGCTCCCTGAGCGTTAGAGAAAGTGGTGCAGATGTCTTGTTTATGGCTGAGCCCCCAACCTTCACTTACTCTCGTCTCGGTACCTTGGGCAGCCACGGGTCTCTGCATCCACAGCCATTCACTGTCAAGAGAGGCCTGTCTGACTAAAGCTGAGAGTAGAGCTTTTGTTTATGGATATAAATGTACACATTTAAACGGCAGTTTGATGCTATGTTTGTGATTCTTCCAATCAGCACTCTCCTCCGCTGGCATGGCTGCTGCAAGCCACAAGCAGCGAGCCATTTAACCAACATTGATGCCGTGACTCAGATACACCACCGAACACCAAAGAGCAGGGAAGAGGACCTCCTGACTGCTGCCGCCTGCTGCCTCTTCCAGCGAGACCGAGAGACCGCGAGCGCATGTGTGTCCCTCGCCGCCTCTGCTGGACCCCCACACAGCTACCGCTGCCGTCACCACAGTGAGTCTGTGGTTCTCGCGGCTGTAGTCTGAGCTATATTCTTTGCAACGGACACCCCGGGGGTTGTCCTCCGGCTGTGCTGGCAACGGGAGGCACATTTTTGCTCCTGACGAGGAAGTAAATGGCATCTAGGGTTCAATGGTGGACCAACTGCAGTACAGCCGAGCCCTCACCTTCCCTTGACGAACAGGACTCGTGACTTGAGCTGATTCATGGATCTCTCTCCACTCTCGGGGACGCCTGAGATTGTAGTCTGATCCTGGTTTGTTATTTTAATTTTTTATTTTTCTCTTGGCTACAGCCATGAGACAAAGGGGTGGATACGATACATTTACCACCTACATTGGCGGATAGGGGCGGGCACCAGTAAACCTGGCCACATAACAGCTTAAACCTGGCTGCATAACAGCATCGTGGGAACTTCTGCCAGTGAACGGGCAAATAAGAATTACTTTATCCCCAAGCTTTCTGCAAAAGCTCTAAACCCTTCTCCTCCCCACTTCTGTGTCTGCCACGTGCAACCTTTTCTGTCTGACTTCCGCAGTGGGTGGGCTCAAATGGGCGGGCTTGGGCAGTTTCTACAACTCACCCTAACTCACCTTAACTCCACCCACTCATTCTCAAACTGCCTTGAGAAGCACAGACGGGTCTGGAAGTGGCTAAGATCCATACAAATAAGTTTACAGTAGTCAGGATGGCTCCTAAGCCAAAAAATCAGCTTATAGCCTCAGACAAGTCTTCCAAAAGGATCGGTTTATAGTCTGCCTACTGGCAGATCTTCCAAAAGCTGTCCTTAAGCCACCAATCATCAGGGAAAAAAAAAATTTCAGGACTCGGAGTAAAATCCGTCTCTTGTTCCCCAGACCTCCCCGACTAAAACTGAAGCATCTGGAGAGCAAGGCTCCTGACCCCACAGGCAAAAGAGTCATCTGTGGCATTTAAGGTGTGCCAGGGAAGAGATAAAAGCCTGAAAACAAAATTGCCAAGTGCTGGCACTTGCTGACTCCCAAAAGCTGTTGGGTCCCTGTTTTAAGTGAGGAAAAGGCCACAGGCTAATGAATGCCCTGCCAGGCCATCAACAGCCTTGTTAAAAGTGCCACCTAGAAAGACAAAGAGTCGGCTGACTGCCCCCAGGCACCAAGATGCATGGGTACATCAAGCTAAGACCTCCAGCAGACCTAGGCTTGGTTACAGACATGGCAGGGAACCCAGAACCCAGCAGGAAAGCGATCCATTTCTTTCCTTCTGGACACCAGAGCCACTGACTCAGTCCTGGGAGTTTTGGGATGTCACCTCTCCTTTATTGTCAGGTACAGAGGACAGCCTTACCACCTCACCAGATTTAATTGCACTTTCAGAGTTACTTAATGAAAAAAGATTTCCACCTAAAATAAGAACTTATTGCTTCATAAGAGCTCATTGCTTCACTCCAGATCCACTGCCTGTGTTTCTCACGTGTATACAAACAGGGCCCTGATCTTTGCCTTGTCCCTAATTCCAAAAAAATTAATTCTCATGCACCACAAGCTTTTCTCTTCACAGTTCCCTGTTCTAACTCACTGTTCAGCCAATGATACAGGACCACCACAGAACCAGAGTCCAGAGATCATCAAATAAGAAACTGTAACAGCTAAAGGTATTTACACCCCCAGACCCAAAAGCGTCTGGGCACTATAAAAAGACTTTAATATAAACATCTATTACTGTGAGATGCTTTTAACAATTGATCACCTGTCTCCTGGATGCCAAACTAATAAAGGAAACAGGTACTTTAAAATAATCTGTCTCTGATAAAGCTTAACATGTTTCAAAATCCATAGGGACAGGCCGGATCTACCTCAGATAAATGTCAACATAAAATAATAATGATTCTTTTATCTCTCTAAGTTTTTTTCTGTGTCACCACCATCTTGTCAAACAGAAAGTTCCCAACCACAGCCAAGAGGGATACATGTCTCCAGAGCAAACGGATGACAGACAGCATCCCACAATGCCTGTCTACCTCGGAAAACTCCCCTTCTCCATTACCCCCAGAGCCAACCGACGTCCAAAAGTCAGTTGGAAGCAGTTTTTGTGAGGAACGACGCCCCTGGTCCCATCTACCTGCTTTTTTTATAATAAGCAAAGTCTGGGATGTAAGGATTCTGTCCTTAATTATGTCATCAGCCTGTGACGGCATCCCAGCCTAAAAAGCGGGTGTGCCCTCTGTGCGTCCCTCTTTCCTTTCCGCTCTCTCCTTCTTTCCGTCTGTCTGTCTGTCTGTCTGTCTGTCTGTCTCTCTCTCTCTCTCTCCCTCCCTCTCCCCCTTCTCTCCCAATAAAGCTCTAAAAAGGTAACCATGGCTGTGATTCTTCCAATCAGCTTTCTCCTCTGCCAGCCATGAGGAGCAGTGCCACAGCGTAACCAACAATGTTGATTGAGTTAAACAACAGTATTAATCTCTGCCCCACTTCTGGGACCTATGCCCACCCCCCCAGCAAGGGTTGTTAACCAAGCTTATAGTGCCGTGCATGAGTTCCCTCAGGGAATGCGGCTCAGATCCAATCAGGTGGTCAGTTATCCCTACAACACTCAGGCTGTAATCACTCAGGTGGGAACATCCTTCTGAGAGGGTTGGTTTTGTGATCCCTGGACTCTCGGGTATTTAAGGTCACCCTGATGCCTTCCCCCCACTCCCACCATCCTACATAGTACCTTCCAGCACTTTTCTCTCGCCAGCAGAGAGGGAACAGCGAGCTCAGTTCTAGCTTGATGTCTCTGTATGTTGCCACCGTTGAGACATGTGCATTGTCTTCCGCAACAGTCTTACCCTCTGAGCAACCAGGATTGACAAGAGCCTGTGTTGTTTGTGGGCAGGAGGGCGCTCTGGGGCCTCCCTGACCAACTCCTACCCAGCTGCTCCACACCTGGGAGTGGGACCCCTGCTGAGGCCTTTCGGCACAGCATCACCTAGCTGGAAAGGCAGGGAAACCGCTTCAATTTCTCTTTCATGTTTTCCATTTGTTACAAGATGGTAGGTTTCCGTGGACCTTTGCATACTCCCTTCGTTTTGGTACCCTGCCCCATCTCCCCAAATCTTCCCACCCTCCTCCTCGTTCAAACCTTCCCATCCCAGTGTTCCCCTCTACTCCCGCCTGTGTTCCATCCTCCTCCCTTAAAGCAATGCCCCCCCACCCCCATGTGCCCTTCCTAGTTTCCTGACTTCCACGGACACTCAGAGTTACACACGTCTGCAGATGAGAGAACGTGCGGCCGTGGCCCTCCTGGGCCCCGCTTACTTCGCTCAATATAATTTTATCTGGTTTCATCCATTACAAAATGTTCTTGGAGCCAACTGATCTACCCCACTGCCTTCAATAGCCAGTGATGCGTGGCTCGTAATACAAATTCCTTCTTTTCTTCCTTCCCTTCCCTTCCTATCTTCCTCCTCTCTTCTTGAGACAGGGTCTCCAAATGAAGACTAGGTAGCTATGAACTCAAAGGGATCCACCTGCCTCTGCCTCCTGAGTGCTGAGATTTGCATAGAGTTCAAAGTCGCCAGAGGTATTTAATGAGACATTGTCCCCAAAGGTCTCCTCCTCCTTCTACAATCCGGTGCTAAGACCCATCCTTCCTTCTTGTAAGTTTTCTCTAGAGACTGCTGTTCACAGCTGCATCCCCATTCGGGTCACTGACTCTGCCCTAGTGACCTGTGCCTCTCCCTTTCACTCCTTTCAGCTAGCCCTCAGGGTGACACACACAGCAGCTGTCCTGTTCAAGCATTCCTGTAACTCCCAGGGACCTTTTTCTCCTAGCTTTCACTCTCAGTTTTTTTGTCAGATGACCGATTACTATAATTTCATTTTTTATTTTTTCATTTTTAAATTTATTTATTTGGTTTTCGAGACAGGTTTGTCTGTGTAACCTGGCTGTCCTGGAACTCATCTGTAGACCAAGCTGGCCTCGAGCTCACAGAGATCTGCCGGTCTCCACCACCACCCGGGCATCATTTTTTTTTTTTTAATATTTTTAATTGGTTGTCTGACCATGTCACTCATATAAACAATGTATCTTGATCATGTCTCCTCTCAACTCCTTCCAGGTTCCCCAACAAGTGCCCCTCCCATCCTCCCTTCTGTCTAGGGTATGGGTTCATCTTCTCTGCCAGTTAAAGAAAAAGCAGGGGGAAATGTCACTAGAAATATTGGGGAGTCCCAAGAGAGCCATCAGATGAGACCAGGGAGCCCACTCAGGTGTTCCTCCTGGAGTTCTTAGTTCCCTTAATAAGAGAATTCGGGAGGGCCTGAAGTGGGAGTTCTAGGGCGATGCGTACATTGTAAAGAGTAAACCCTGGAGCGACAAGCCCTAAAACTTGAAGCTGCCTAGAGGACAATGGAGAAGATAAGCACAGAGGGCAGCCGCTGACGGGTAGCCACAAGGCAGGGAGGAGGCTTTAGATAAAGAGCAGATCCATAGTCTAGTAGTTTAAAAGCATAATAGAAAGAGAAAAAAAAAACAAATTCTGCTCTTTAAAACTTTAGGCACAGACCCACCCTATCTCAGGGCTGTCAGCTCTTGGTGTAGGCATTGCAGCTGGGATGGAAAGGGATCCTGGCAGTCGGGAGCCAAGGAATACCACAAAGTCACCTTTAACATAGCAGCTTACAGCCCTGCTCCAGGGAAAGGTTTCTTGCTCCAACGGGAGAGGGTTCCCCAGCCAAGTTGTTACAGCTTGGCTCCACTAGGGGAAAGTTTCCCCAGGGAAAGTTGTTACAGCTGGGTGCCATTCCAGCAAAAAAATGTCACACTGCACAGCAAACCTCACTCAAGAGATTTCTTGGGAAGAAAGAACCCAGGAGGGTGGCTGCCTTTAGGGTAAGGTGGCAGCAAACTGAACAGGGTACAGACCTTATATAGGATTTCTTGGGGAGCAGGGCTTCCACAGGGTGGCTTGGGATTGGTGGATTTTTTGTGGTCTGATTCTGGGGCACACTTAGGGATGGGTGGGTTCTGTGCTCAAGGACTAGTGGGATTCTGCAGCCTGACTCTGGGGCAAACTCAGGGATTTGTGCGATTTCAAGCCCTGGTCCTGGGGTCAAGTCAGGGTCCAGGGGATTTTCCCTTGGCCCTTTTCACCCTACACCTAGGGCTGCACTAGAGCATAGGACTTCTGGGAAGGAAAGGGGTGGTCCTTAGCCAGATGCCTGATCAGTCTTGCTGGATTAACCCTTGTGCCTGTCCCTAGAGGCAGATTCCATTCTCATAAGTGATAGGTAAACGGCGCTGCATGGTGGTGCTGGTTACCTAGGGAAAAGTCAGAGCCACGGCCACGACTACCAGAGTTACAGAGAGCTTTATTAGAAGGAAGGAGGGGATAGGAGGGAGGAGAGCCAGGCCTGGAGAGAGAGAAGGATGGTGGGAGCGGAGCAGAGCAGGGTACAGAGAGAGGGGGGGTGGGGTCTACATCCGGCTTTTTTAAGGTGCAGATTGCGTGACCACGCCGTGCATACGTAGTCACCAGCATCTGCTGATGAGGTAAGATGCAAGATCCCGAGGAGTGAGGGTAGGATCCTAACAACAAGACCCTCAAAGTTATCAGTGCTGCCTCTTTGGGTGTGGGCAAGCCGCATGTGGCCACACCTGCCTGCCCAGACAGCCGTCAGCCACAGGGGTGGCGCCTCAGGACCCTTTCCCCAACTGTGCTGATTTACTTACTACTGACTAGTTTGACTCTTGTGCAATATAAACAACTAAGAGATAAAAATGAAAATGATTGAACATAAAATAGATCTTCTATAACAGGTCATATTGTAGTGTTTAGGAAAGGATGGCCTCATCCAAACCAAAACACTTGGAAAATCTAACGAGCTAGGTCCAGGCTTATATTCGTTTAGCCCATTGCTAAGAAATATAAGAGCTGATCTACATGGACTGGGCATGGGCACAAATATGAAATTAAACCACATTATAGGTTTAATAGTTGGACCAGTATTGATTTTTTAATGATTTGTATTGTTTTTTTTAATTGTTTCTCTCTTTCTCTCCTCCCTCACTCCCTGCCCCCCCCCCCGTGTGTGTGTGTGTGTGTGTGTGTGTGTGTG
>CABHPQ010159964.1:0-42661 GCA_902168405.1 Peromyscus aztecus
TCTTTCTCTCTTTCTTTCTTTCTCTCTCTCTTTCTTTCTTTCTTTCTTTCTTTCTTTCTTTCTTTCTTTCTTTCTTTCTTTCTTTCTCTTTTTTTGGTCCACTTCGTTTGAGACAGGGTCTCACTATGTCTTGGTTGGCCTAGAACTGGCTATGTAGACCAGGCTTCCCTGGAATTGGCTATATGTTTGGAACTCACTATGTAGACCAGGCTGGTCTGGAACTCACAGAGATCCACCTTCTGCCTCCCCAGGGCTGGGATCACAGTTGTGCGCCCCTGGACCTGGCAGAAACAAGCTTACTTGCTAGTTTTTAGAAATTCACTGAATTTCACCCTCACATTCACTTCCTCATGCCTGGCTAGATCTACCTGTCCGACGTGGTCTAGAGATGAATCCCTGTTTCCCATGTGGAGTCTTCCCGGACAGCATTAGAACAACCCAACGCCTGTTCTCTGATTTATATTCTGTGGTGTGTGTCCATGCCTTGCTGTTGCACTTGAGATGACAAGGTCCTTGATGAATATGACAGTGTCATCTTTGCCTCCTCAGTAGCAAGGACCACAAAGTGTGGATTTATTGACCTGCAAAGAGTCTCACATGGAATCTTACCAATTTATGTTTTGAGGTCCCAAGCCAGAAGACTCTGGTTCAGAGGCCTGGGCACAGACTCTGTTCAGACAACCCCTGCAAAGACTGGATGGGGCTGCCCTCCTCTGTACTGTGCTTTGCACTCAACACTCTACATTTACAGAGCAGACTCAGTATCTGAATGGAATCTATCACCTTATCCATCAGTTAGAGTGTTCCCTGAGTTCATGAAGATGTAGTCATGAGTCAAGAACCCAGCACAAGTCAGTCAGAGCTCCTCACACACCATATGCTCTGCTGCTTAGAAATGCTCTTTGTGTTTTACTCCCCGAGTAATTTTACTTTTAAAAGATAATTTGGGGTTAGGGATTTAGCTCAGTGGTAGAGAGCTTGCCTAGCAAGCGTAAAGCCCTGGGTTCGGTCCTCAGCTCCAAAAAAAAAAAAAAGAAAAAAAAGATAATTTTTTCTTTCATTTGATTTTTTTGTGTTGTGGTGTATGTATGTGTACGTGTACATGCACAGGTCGATTCCTCTGTGTTAATATAAGCATGTGCATGCTCTCTGTGATGTACACCAGGCTAGACCAGGCTAGTTGACTCATGCACTTCCTGTTGGGCATTGGCTTTCCTGTCTGTGCCTCCCATCTCCCTGTACGAGGGCTGGGATACAATTGCTCACATAGAGCATCTGGCTTTTCCCTGGAGTCTGGGCATTCAAATTCAGAACCTTCCCTTCTGTGGCAAATTCTTTTACCCATTGATGTATTGCCATAACCTGAAATAGGCATGCTTTATTTAAAAAACACACAGTATGTGTGTGTGTGTGTGTGTGTGATGTGCATTTGTGTGTGTGTATGTGTATGTGCATTTGTGTGTTGTGATGTGTGTATATGTGTGTTCATTTGTGTGTGTGAGATGTGTGTGTGTGTGTGTGTGGTATGTGTGCATTTGTGTGTGTGTGAGTGTGTATGTGATGTGTGTGCATGTGTGTGTGTGCGTGTGCATTTTTGTGTGTGTGTGTGAGTGTGTATGTGATATGTGTGTATGTGTGTGTGCATTTGTGTGTGTGTGTGTGATGTGTGTGTATGTGTGTGTGCATGCATGAGTGGAGCATGAGTGGGGGACAGAGGACAACTAGTTGGAGTTATCAATCACTTCAGCATGTGGGTCCCGGGGATTAAATTCAGATTCTAAGGTTTGGTGGCAGGTACCTTTGCCCACTGAGCCATCTCCCTGACCAGAGGCAACCTTTCTCACAAGGGAAGTGAGCATGCTCAGTTCCATCCCCCCTTCCCTCATCATTCGTGCCACCTGGGAGGAGAAATGAGCCTGTTCTTAATTCTGTGCCTCCTCTTCTCTCCTTCCATTGAGACCTGCCTGTTCCCCTGTTCACTCTTTCATTGGCCCTGTGAATGTTGGCTGCCCAGTGCTAACCCTGGGAATGCAGCCAAGTAGAACAGGCCTTGCCATCAGGACCAAGGTATATGTGATGTAAATAGTAAAGATATTACTTCCTGGCTTCTGCCTCTTCTGCTGGGCTGATGCTTAGAAAGTGTCCGGTGCTGGCAATGTGACTCTTGGTTCTTGGCAGTCAGAAAGGACTTCGGCACTGCAGCCCGTGAAAGAAGTGAGCTGTACGGAGGGGCTGGGGAGCAGAGTCAGAAGGGGGCCTCTGTAGAGGGGCCTTTCCTGACATTTCAAAAGTGTGGTATGTAGTTAGATGTCCATCCCACCTACCACTCTCTTCAGGTCATTTCAGGAGCATGTCCTGAAGTGCTGCACACATTCTAATGGTGACACACACGGTGTGACAGGTGTCTCGGATGTGGTTGGTGTCCTGAGGGTATCAACATGGCACTCTTTCCTCTCTGTTGATGGCATCTAACCATACAGGTCTATGACCACATGCTTGGGGCAGTCTCAGATGGCAGGAGCTGGCTTGGTTCACTGTGTACAAGAGGCTTGCAGTGCCAGGGAGTGAATTCTCTACCCGTAAGAGTGTTCAAAGTATGAAGAAGGACATAGTGAGTGAGCGGATCTCCGAGGCCCAGTCTGGGGCATGGCAGTATTGTGTTCGTGGAGCCTCCCCAGATAATGGCCTTTATGTTCCCTGGTTCCCTGGGAATCCCCCCCCCCCCCCCCCCCCCGCCAAACAAAAGGTCTTTAATCCTAGTTTGAACCCAACCTAAGAACAATAGCACATATCCATTTTAACGGCATGTATTTTAGTATGTAGTGAAAAAATTTGAATTGATAACTTTATCTGTGATTCCATGGATATTACTGAAAGTTTATAATGTGAAGCTGAGAGTTATGGCACAGGCCTGTAATCCAACCCCAGCACTCAGAAGGCTGAAGCAGGAGGATTGTGAGTCTGAGGCCAGCCTGGGTTAAGTCAGCAAGTGGAGAGCAGTGTATTGGTAGAAGACCAGTCGCAAAGCCACTGTGAATGGCAGGTGACTGTTGGCAGCTACTGCTGACCTTGTCACAGAATCGAGGATACCTGCCAGGGTGAAGCTCCTCGGGTGCCTCAGTGGTGCCTCAGGGGTGCCCTGGAGCCACAACCCTTGAAGAAGTTTGCAGTTTTACATGACCAAATCCTTGTCCCCTCTAAGTTGTCTTCCCTTAGTCTCGTAAAGAGGGAGGGAGACGGGGAGAGAGGGAGAGAGGGAGAGAGGGAGAGAGGGAGAGAGGGAGGGAGGGAGGGAGGGAGGGAGAGAGGGAGAGAGGGAGGGAGGGAGGGAGGGAGGGAGGGAGGGAGGGAGGGAGCTGTAAGGGACAGAGAATCCAAAATAACAACTGCCTGAAAATAGTTGGTTTTTCTCGTGTGAGATTCTGGGTAAATGGTCTCAGGTCATGTGACAATTCACAGCACGGGGGGACCTTGTGCTCTTTCTCCATGCTGCCCTTCATTCTCATGCTCAGTTACTGCCCAAGAAGGCTGCTGCAGCTCAAGCCATTGTGTCCACACTCCAGCAGCAGCAGGAGATAGAGAAGCTGCTTCTTAGGGGCACATGTGTGAAATTGTACACATCACTTCCTCTTACATTGTTTTGTCCAGAACTCAGCTAAACTTTACAAAGAAGACCAGTCTTTATTTTGGGAGGCCACATGCTTAGTAAAGCACCCTATTGAAATGTGAGGGGGTGAGCACAGGAAGTGGGTAACACAGGCATCCCAGCCACCACGTTGTCTCACTCACACGTAGTTCCAGGTGGTTAAATTTGGCCTGCTCTTAAACCACCCGTCCTATTTAATGTGCTAATGACCTTGCTTGGCCCTGAGATTACTCCTCATTAAACCTTTGCTGAAGCTCATACCCAAAGCACATTTTTCCTTTGCCTTTCTGTCTAATGGGAGAAATCCAGCCCATGTTACAATCACACAGACGCTTTATTCTCTTTTCTGATCATCATAATTTGACCATTTTCTCATTATTCAAAACAGGGAATGATGAAAAAGAACGTCTGGCTGTTTTTTCTCTTCACGCCATTTGCAGAGGACCGAAGTAGAAGATATTGAAATAATAACTAAGCCGTTGGGTTATCTGTCCTAGAAACAGTCCCCGATGCCAGGTGCTGGGCAGAGTCCTTTTCTTTGCTGTCTGTAATTGCAGCAGCAGCCTGGGGAGGAGGTAATGACATCTCCATTTGGGAGAAGAGATCTGCGGAGGAAACCGTCGCTACTGTCCTTCCCACTGCTCTCCCCACTGACTCCCTCCTGCAGGAGTTCAGCAGCATCGTCTCTCTGCTGGAGAGACCGTTTCTGTGTGCACACGGGCTGGACTAAAAGTCTGCCCAGAAGATGCAAGCAAAGTGGCTAGGCCTGCTGCGTGCCCACCATGGTCTCTCTGCCACCCACATTTTGAACTTTGCTATTAGCAGCACTTAGGGGCACTTGAAAGAGTGGTCCCTGGGGCGTTCAGGCCAGGCACTCCAGAGAAGATGGAGCAGAATACACTCATGCTGCAGGACTCTGAAAGACCAAAGATGGATTTGGGATGGCATTTACTTGGCATCTCATCTTGAGAGGGGGCAGTCATCATTTGTACACACACTCACACACTTACACACACACTGTTTGGCCCAGGGACTCTTCTTTAAGGCCTGATAGCAGAGCCTGGGAGTGGGCCCTCTATTAGTCCCCAGACCATTCTGGCCACTGTTCCAAAGGGTCCAGGTATAGGATTTGGATACAGAATCTCGAGTACTGGAGTGTGAGGCAGTGCCCCTTTGTAAGCACTGGCCGGAGGTTGAAATGTAGGCAGCGGAGAGTCAAGTCTGGAAAGGATGTGTAGGATGCATATTTGAGGACATTTTTAAGGTGAAGTGGTTTCAACAGATCGTGAGAAATGGGCTTTGGATTGGTCAGCAGGTGCAGAGGTGCTCCTCCTCACCCCTGTGAGAGAGCTGGCTGCAAACTGATTAGAATGCACTGGGCCACCTGATTGGCCAGCCTCCCTCTGGGCTCCTTCTGCCTCATCCCTGGGCTGGAGACTTCCCTTGCCGGGTGTCTCATACTCAGCTGTCTCACATCTGTATTACCACACTGACCTTCATTGTTGACATTTGTTCTGACTGGCCAGACCGTGTAGGAGATATTTTGATGATCACCCTTGACCCTGTGTTAATATCCTTCAACTACCATCAAGCAAGAGGGTTGTGGCTTTGCTAGCACAGTTGGGAGGCTTGAGAGAATCCTCTGAGTTGGGCATCTCACATTCTGCACTTGAAATGTTCATGCTGCACTGTAAAGGAATTGGGAAGGTCTGCTCTAGGAGAGAGAGCTGGCTTGTACAGTCTGGTGGGAGGCTGTGCACAGTAGCAGTCCAGAGGCCAGCCAGTTAGTCTCTGTCTCTGTGGGATGGAGTCAGGAGGCAGGTACATACTGGAAAAGCCATCTTTGCTAGGCCATTATTTTAATTTGGATTCCTGACTCCAAGCTGATCCTGCTTTAAGTTGATGAAGGAAATGCAGGCAAGGTTTGGGGAAGTGACTCTGGGAAAGGGAAGACAGGCAGCAAACAGTGGTCTCCAGCTAGTCATCTCTGCGGGCAGCTGGAACTCAGGTGCAGAAGTGCCAAGAGATTAGCAGAGGGCCGGGCCTGTTGTTAGGCAGTCTAGCTGGTTCGAAGAGTCAGAGGAATGGCCAGGTAAGTGAATACAGAGGTCTGTGTTGGAACCAGGCCTGGTGCCCCGCAGGGGTTCCCATGAGGGCTGAAGTGGAGCATTGGCCAAAATTGGTACAGTTGTCAATGTTCTAGGCAAGGTGGAGAGCTGTAAGCATGTGTATATGGAATGTGTATGTGTGAGCGTGTGTGTGTGTGTGTGTGTGTGTGTGTGTGTGTGTGTGTGTGTGATTTTAGGGCTAGAGATTCAGTTACCAGAAGCAGTGCAACAGACACTGGGAATCCAAATGCCCAGACTTAAATCCCACTCTGGGTCCTGAGGTCTTTGGTCTCCCACTCATTGCCTGCTGGGAGCTTCCCCTGGATGGAGAGGGTTGTCCAAGCCAATGTTGACTGGTAGGGCCACAACTTCGTCTCTGTTACCAGGGCAGCCAGTAGCTCTAACTGGCTACTGTGCCTTTGAGAGGGGACACTGGAATGTTGGAACCAAGATAAGAGTCACTGCTGTATTCCTAGCAGACATCTGTCAATCACACATACTTCCCTTCATGCCCTGTTCATTCTCTGTGGACCTTAGAGGTCAAAAGCATTTGAGAATAAAGCTGTGAGAATAATCCATCTTGGGGAAGATGAGAACTCACTTCCAGACTGCTGACAGAGGCTTTGTTTCACCGCCCCAGCGCCACCTCTCTGGAAGGGAACCAGAGTGAGTGAGGGGAGCTTTGGGGTCACATCCTCCATGTCTCCAACTAGGAAGCTTTTCAATCCAAACTGTTCATTTCCCTTTTTCTTCCAAAGATCAAAGCAAGCAATTTTTGTTTCAAATTCTTTGATCATATATTAAATATATATATTTAATGCATAATTGTAAATCTTGTTTACATTCAAATAAAGCACTTCTAAATGACTCCATTTCTGATTGATATTTTGATATTTAGTATTGTAAATCCCTCATCTGGGTCAGTGGTGAATGGCAGATGCCTTGGGGAGCATACAAATCCCCCAAATACATGTGCTTCTTCCGGCCTTCTGGGTGGTGTTAAATGGGTTTATTTTTCACCCTGCACCCCCTCTGCCCACTGCACATCGTGACCCTTATTAACCTTAAGTGTTCTTTCTTTGCGCAGCTTGAATGGCTGGTACACGGGATGTGTTTCAGGGAGAAAATTTAGAAAAGAGTTAAAAACTCATGATTGTAAATATTCAGCAGGCATTTATTGTTTCAAAACAGCTTTTGTGATGTAGGGAACATGTTTTTCTGTCAGCTGTTCAATATTTATTTTAACATATTAAACAGCCTCAGAAATATTCAATGCACGGAAACCTTTCTGTGTCTGAGTGGGTTAAATTCACAAGCCGAATTAATGGTATAAATTGCATTTACATAATTCATTTCCCACTAAGCAGAATGTATTTAGCTGGCATCTCTGCTAATATATATATTTATGGAAAAGGAAGCCCCTTTCTGTTGGCCATGTAGTTAATTTAGCCTAAATAGAACTTAGAAGGCATCTTTGTGTTTCGTTACCAGATGTCTCCCTCCACCAGACACCATCTACATGTGACAATTAAATAGCGTACGTGTGCACAGTCTCATGCAAGGAGACAGATCTGCTGAACAAGCCAGAGTCCCTTATTTGGCTTTCCAGAACACTCCGTGATATCTTTACAAATCATCTAGTACTTGTACTTTGCTAATTTTGTGTGAAATGGCAAAACCAGTAAGAGATGAACAAAACAGGCTGAAGATCTCACGGAAACTCTGAAACTGTTAACTCAAACCAGAATGGATTTAAGATGGAAAAACAGGTAGAAAGAACCAAGTCGGGATGCTGGCAGTGCACACAGGGACCAGAAGAGCTGTGATCTGTCCTTTAACTGCCCCGTCATTCTCACAGAGCAGGGTGACAGCCACCTTGCGTTTGCTGGTACAGTTCTGAGTTTGAGAATGTTTGGAACGTGTTTTAAACAACATCAATTGTTAAGGGCCCCATCGCCATCCAGTGTTGAGTCTCCTACTCTGTCACTGGCAGAGGGGACATCGCTTCACCGTGTGAGGTTTGACTTCGTGCAGGGGGCGCTGAAACAGGCATTGTTGCCTCAATCTCCCCCTCTCCCCGAGTGTTCCCCTCAATCTCCCCCAGTGTTCCCCTCAATCTCCCCCTCTCCCCAAGTGTTCCCCTCAACCTCCCCCAGTGTTCCCCTCAATCTCCCCCTCTCCCCGAGTGTTCCCCTCAATCTCCCCCCTTTCCCGAAGTGTTCCCCTCAATCCCCCCCTTCCCCAAGTGTCCTATTAAATCTCTGTGAAGAAAGCCAGCTGCTTGTTTTCGCTCAAGATAACGGCTGAAAAAAGCATTTTAAAACACTCCCGCGGAGCCTTCTTTCTGTAGGGCCATCCCCGTTCTCTTTGCTGTCATCAGTCTAGAAGATGACATTTACTAATTCCACGGTAATAAAAATTCACAGAAACACAAGGACATAACATGGCGTTGGAGTCACCATGGAAACCGAGGGTTCTCACCTTCACAGGGTTTCTTCTTTCTCCGTCTCCCCATACCAGTTTTTAAACTGAGCTATAATTTTTATATACAGTCGGATGTGCAAGTTTTAAGAACATAATTTGCTGAGTTTGGACCAGTGTGTTTTCACACATCGCCACCATCTGCACTGAGATATAAGACATTTATTACCCCAGAAAGTGCCTCCCCACCCCTGAAAAGCCACTGTGGTTTGGCTTGTGGTCACCATCAGTGGCTTTGGCCAGATTTTGTACTGTACATAAGCAGAGTTCTACAGGGTGTATCCTCCTGGGTCTGGCTTCTTCCTCAGTACACCACTCTTGAGATTTGTCCACATGGGAGCACAGATCAGTGGCTGGCTGCAATGTCCTGTGGCCCCACCGCAATTGAGCTGTTCTGTTCCTGGGCTTGTTAGTATTTTATTTCCAATTTTGGTTATTCTAACTACAACAGTTATGAATGTGTGTCTATATAATATACATACATGCATGCACACATGGTTTTGTGTTGATATTGCTTTCATTTCTCTTGGATAAATGTTAAAGTGTATAATCACTAGTTTGTATGGTAGGTATGCATTTTGCTCTATAAGAAACCATGACAAGGCAAGACAGTGCAGAGGTTCCCCCATCTTCTATTCTGGCTGAGGCCATTTCAGGTTTAACAATAATTTGATATCCTTGATGGGAAGCCCTGTGGAAAATTACCCAACTCTATTCTAGGAACCTGACAGGGTCAAGATGTCCCAGCTAACTTTTCTTAACTTCTGTTAAACTGCCTGCTTGTACAAACCTCCCCATCTAACTGCACAGAGAGATACCAGGATGTGGTTTTTGCCTTAAAAACCTCTTGGTCTAAATGCTCAGAGCTACATATGGGTCTCCAAATACCTGAGTGTAGCCCCAGCCGGCTGGAATAAATACTTTCAATTGGCTATAAATTGTGTCTGAGTGATCATCTTTGGTGGACTCCCCATACCAAAAGTGACAAAGAGTTGTCCAAAGTGGCGGTTGAGTCCTTTTCTCTTTTAGGGAAAATGAAACATGGATATTGAAGAAATAATGAATTTTGTCTCTGGTGGTTAGACCAAGAGACTATGGAATTTACCTGGGAGTCAAGGCAAAGTGTTGCCTGTCCTGTTTTATTATTGTGGTTGTTTTGCTTTTTATTTTATGTGTATGGGTGTTTTCCATGTATGTGTCTGGTGCCCATGGAGACCAAAAGAGGGCATTAGATCTCCCAGAACTGGAGTTACAGACAGTTGTGAGCTGCCATGTGGGTGTTGGAAGAGCAATGAGTGTTCTTAGCTGCTGAGCCTTCTCTCTTTTATTTCTGCTCTTCCTCTACGTCCCAAGACCACGTGACTATGAACATGTGCCACATGCCCAGCTTTGCCTTTCTTTTTGACACACTTTTACTTTGGGGTCAGTGTCAGGTCCAAAGGAAACTCCAGTTCCCCAAACTCCAAAAGGGAGTCCATATATCCAGAAGTGAGGACTACAGAGGATTTCTGGTGGTAGATGAAAGCCAGATTTCCTTAGGAAACCTGCAAAGTGGTTCCTGTCTGCCAAAAGGAGCCATTCCCTTCACTTCTGGGAGAAGGGACAAATGACTGCCAGTAGTTGTTTATCAAGCACTTGCCGGCCTCCAGCCTCCCTCAGTATCATATTTGTTATGTATTTGCTATACATTTCAAAGACCGTGTTAGTAGCCCTTCCTCACCTCCACAGGCTTCCCTTCTCCCGACTCTTCAGCCCAGGGGCTGGGCTGCCCTTCCTCCAGCTGCTCTTCCCTGTATAATCCAGCCATTTTGGCTACATCGACCATTTTCCCTTTTTAGCTTTTTTGTCTCCTGGTCTCTTGGTCTCCCCTCCCCGCTCTCCTCACATGGCCTGATCAAGTTTGCCCGGTATGTTCACTCTGGACTCTCCCAGATGTCTCTGCTCATTTCTATGCTTTCCTCATATCTACAGTAAACCCTCTCCTCCCATCCTAGGAGCAGTCATGTCCTGTATGTATGTATGTATTTTTCATTCATACAACAGCTGGCCTTGAACTCAGAGATCTGCCTGCTTCTGCTTCCTGAGCACGGAGATTAAAGTCATGCAGGCCCTTCCCACAGCCTCTGCTGTTCTCACTGTCTTCTCTCTATTCTCAGTTCCCTGCTATTCTCCCTCCTCTTGAAGATAGCTCCCACCATGTCCAGACTGCTGGCCATGTTCAGTCCACTTCTTTCTCTCTCTGCTCTGGACTCTTCCAGATGCCTCTGCCCACCTCCCCTTGTACCCTACCCCCCAAAGAAACCCAAAAAACCTTCCCAAACTGTGGAGCAGTTTCTTTACTGTACCCCCTCAAGCACAGAAAGGGCCTATTTTTGCTTTTTGTCAACAAAGACATTTGAGGTATGACAACCATACCTTATTTAGTAAGTGGAATTTACTTAGCTTCTCTTCTGCTTTAAGAAGGAGGACCTGTGCCCACGACCCAGGCTGGCAGGAGCTAAGATATGAATTTGAGCTACATTGTTAAACAATCAAGAATGAGACCCGGGGAAGCCTGAGGCAAGTGTTCTCAGGAAATAAGCCCATGTGCCCCAGCGGTATGCTCTAATAGACACAAGACCAGATCTGCAGGTTCCCCCATGAAAGGAATTTGTCTTTCTGTAGCAGAGCTCAGTCAGCATCAGTCTCTGCTGTGGGCCACAGGAACATATCTTAAGAACTCAGCTGGTTATGGCAAAGTCACTACCTGGAGGGATCAAGGAATTCCTCCAGAGGAAGCCAAATTCCAAGGAGTTTTTGGTGTTATTTGGCTTGTTATATATCAGCTGTCTTCTGTTATGAAAATCATGTGTGCCTTCTTAGTTTTCCCAATTGACTTTTCCCTAAGAAGGGCTAACAGTGTGGACTGATCACTCTCTGGACATACACATTCCAGGTATTTGGAGAACAGCCTCAGGAAAGGCTTTCTCTGGAATCAGGTATCTCCCTTGGCCACTTTCAAGGACTAGCAGTAATAACAGTCCACATGAACGTCTCCTGATTTAAGGTAAATTCCACAAGGAGACACCGCCTAGGTCAGGTGGATGTTAAGTAATAGCTTTACACAATTTAGCTCAGACCCTCCTTTCTTACAGCCTTACTAACTTTATAGACCTTTAACTCTTTACCTAACCACTTCTAGGAATATTTAGATAACCTTCTGCGCTGACAGCTATGCTCGGCCCGAAACCCAGTTCAAGCCTCCCTGTAATTACCATCTTTGGCAGTATCCGGCCAGGTCCATCCCCAGATGGAGGAAAGTACCTTATCAGAGATAACCTCTGTACTCTCTAAGAACAGACTTAAGCATCCAGGCTACCTGTTTGAGAAGGCCTGGCGGATGTGCCAATTAAGCTTAACTTCCTCCTTTTCCAAACCTTACCTCCGGTTCCAGATCTCCCTTTAACTATCACCAGAGGCATCTACCTGTACACAGGTTGCCTAGCAACTGAGCACACCTTCACCCACCCTGCAGAAAAAACGGCAGATAGCTTGGACAGATAGGAACCACAGGAAAAAAGAAGACAGTTTTATTTTCTCCCATTGACCTAGCAACTTATAGATTCTTAACATTTTCTACCAATCACGTTTAAGACTATAGTTGAGCACATAAGAGCCCTCTTCTTCGATATTACCCAAATTTAGCCTTTAGTTAATTCATTTCCCCACTGGTCACTTCCCTTTGGAGTTGCAAATGATAATTAACGGTTATTGCCTCTCTATGTGATTCTTATCACCCCTCTGTTTGACCCTGGAAGCCTGGCTTTGCACTGCTGAGGGATTACTACTTGTAAGTGTATATATACGGGGACTCCCAGGGCACGTGGAGAACAGAGAGACCGAGAAAGGGGAGGAATAAGGAGGATTTTGACCAGAGAGTACGTGTGGACGAGATAGAAAATGAGGAAGAGTCAGATGGGGAAGTACTAGATGGGTAAGAACAAGATAAAAAGGACCTAGATGAGGCAGAATTAAGACGAGAGAATTAAGATAGAACTTAGAGGGAGCAGTAGATAAACAGAGAGAAATCAGGCAAGAAAGGAGCTAGGCACGAGAACAGAACTGAAGCTGTGTATATGTAGATGTTATGCCAGAGGAATTAAAGCAAGTGGACTATAGAGCTCCGTGTGCTGAGATTCTATTTCCCGAAAATAGTCCTCGCTGTTAGTAGTTCTCTCTCCTGAGCCCCTGGGATGTATAATATTAAGGCTGGTCCCTCTAATATTATACAAGAAGTCTCTCCATGGCAACACAGATGTTCCATGCTGATCAGTCAGAGGAAGGAGAAGAAGGCCAGAAACTTGACAGCTTTCTCATGAGCTCTGGGACATTGATGAAGACTCATAGATAGTGTCATGCCTGACAAATGTGTGGACCTTCTTCACACACAAGTTGCTCAGGTACCTTAAAATTGCCATAAGCAAACTGGCTTAGATATTTTGCAATGTTTCTGATCAGTTTATCTTGATGTGACTGAATACTACTAATAAAGAAATAACACTGTATTCTGCCATCCAGTTTTCCAGTTTGGCAAGGCGAGCCAGGGCCTGTGGGGTGAGCAAGGGCATGGGTATCTCCTCCACCTCTCCCCAACTTTAGAAGCAAGTTGTCTAACCAGCAGAGTCCTGCTTTAAGTTCAGCATCCCTGGCTTCTTAGTTTTGAAAATTAACACCACACTAACTCTACAGCTGCCCAGTCATATAAACCAACCAACCAAACAAACAAAACAGAAATAAAACAAAACAAAAGGAATGAAAACAAAAACAAAAAACCAAACAAAGAAGTCTGGGAGATGTTCAGAGGGTGTCAGCATTTACAGCATAAACCTGAGTTTACTCCTGGGATCCACAGAAAGGTGGAGGGAGGGGTGTCACTTACCTCTTGGGTTGTGGGCATGCTGTGTAAAAAAGGCCTTATTTCTGATTCTTAAAACTTTTTTCTTCTGAAAACTCAGCAATATTATATTATCATTATGTATCACTACACTACACTAACGTCAATCATCACTATAGCTGTACTCGCTGTGCCGTGGGTTGAAGAGGTGCTGAGATTTTGCTCACTGTTGCATTAGATCTCACCTGTCCCTCTCAGCCCATCTGCCACTCGCTGTTTCCTGTTCTCCTTGGTCTACAGCCTGTGGTGTTCTGGGAGGTGGCCCGGCCCTCCAGGAGGTGGGGCCTACCAGAAGGAAGTTAAGCCACTGGCGCAGTGGCCTGGAAGTGGTGATGGGATGTTGGTTTATCCCTCTATTTTTGTTTCCTGTAGAGCAGCCTCCTCTACAACCTGCTTCCTCCACTGTGTGCTGTCTCAGACCCAAAGCAACGAAGCCAGGCAGCCACAAAGCTTCTCCCTCATGCGCTAATCATCTTAGGGTTTTGTCTGTGAGAGGAAGTAGACACACACACACACACACACACACACACACACACACACACACACACGGCAAAGCTTTGGGAGATAAGTCCCTGGCCATCCAGTTACCTCCAACTGTTCACCCTTCCAGCCCCTGCTGCAGCTTTGGGAATGCCTCCCTGCTCTTCATTCTTCAAGTCTGAAGCCTTGGAACCCACAGAGAGGCAGAGGCGCCTCCCCACCTCACTTGCTGCATAGTTCATCCTTTTCCAGGTGGTGGACAGATGTACTGAAAGATAAGTGTTGTGTGACATCACCACAGACCAAGAATTGGTGACACACTGAAGTAAGATTCCACCAAGTCTCACTTGGTGGGTCACTTACGCGAGCTGAGATGGCTCAAAGGCAGCAGCATCACTGATGCGTACTCCACACAGGTGATGGCTTAAGGAAGTGGCATCCATGGAGTCCTCTGCACTGCACTGTTGGCCGGTAGTGTGGCTGCTCAGAGAATCCTCTCTGCCCAGTAATTGGGGAGGAAGAGGAAGATCAAAGAAGGGTGAGAGAAGAGGAGGAGGAGCTGAAAGAGAAGGAAGATTTAATGAGGGCCAATGCCAATATGGTGTTTGGGGACTGACAGCTAGCCTATCTGGTCATTGAGGTACTCGTCTTAGCCAGATGATCTTAGAACATTTATAAATGTACCACCAAGTAATGGACTTTTCCTCTTCTCTGGCACCAGCCCCTGAGAACCAGCACAGTATCAGGTTAGAGCGTTTTTTGTTTTTTTTGTTTTTTTTTGTCTTTTCATTTGAAGCTTGTAATGAGAAATGTCATTTGCCATGGGCAAACCAAGAGTCTGTAGTAAGGAAGCAGCGGCATGGTCTTTGTTCCTGTGAAAGGGGAGAGTCCCTGGGGGTGAGAGGTGTGCTGGGGGACGGTGAGGGAGCAGATGTTTCTGAGTCCCATTGCTTTCCTGGGCAGTTGCAGCAGCAGGAATTATCATTTTTCTTAGAAAGAATTCCAATATCTCTAGGCTGGAGAGACAGCTCTGAGATTAAGAGCACTGGGTGCTCTTCCTGAGGACCTGGGTTTGATTCCTGGCACCCATATGGTGACTCAAAACTGTCTGTAACTCTAGGCCCCTGAGATCCAATGCCCTCTTCTGGTCTCTGTGGGCACTACATGGATGTGGTGCATAGATACATATATATACAAAAACTCATACACATACAAATAAAAATGTTCTTAAAAATTAAAGAATCCAACATGGCCATGCTTCTTGCTGAGTTTCTAGATGTGTATGGGATCCCAACAGGAAAGCGCTGTTCAGCAGAGTTGAGCTGAGGTCGTTCCAAGGCTTCCGCAGGCGGAGAGGCTGAACTGCACTTGATCACACCAGACTGGATGTTTCAGGGAAGTTACAGAGGAACAGATAGAAGCCGCTGGAGATAATGTCTTGTTTGGGGCATCGCTACTGCCAATCAGCCCAAAAGGAATTGGGATCTAGGACCCAATAGTGTTGAGAAGGCAAGTCAGGAGCAGGGGAATTCTACCTTTTGTTGGATCCTTCAGCTCCTAACAGAAGTCACTTGAGGATGCCCCTAGTGGGGGAATTCAGCTAAGTACTATGTCAATTGCCCATTTGTCAATTTGACACGTAGAACTGAGTGAGGCCTGCTTGCTGTTCATGTTTGCTCGTTTTGATTATCGGGAATGGGGACAAGGCCACGGGCCCTTGAAAATGAGGAGTAAACTGTGGTGGAGAGGAACGTTCAGCTTTCATTCTGTAAAGTTAGAGACACAGTGTAACATTCCATATCTGACTAGCTATCATCAATGACGTTAGTGTCCGTGGGCTGAATCTCAACACAGGCTGCTCCATTTGTGACTGTCATTCACCTTAGCCAACAGGATGGCAGTTGTTCTCCTTCTTGCCTTGAATGTGGCATCTGTTCAAATCGTTTGCCTAGCCAACCCACTCAATATCTGAATCCCATGTCTGCTCCGACGTCTGGGGACTGGCTCTCCAACTCTCCACTTGAGCAACCCTGAGTGCTTGCCTGAGCTGAGTTGCTAGCCAAAAGGAGAGAAAACCTAACAGCTGTGTCTGCAGGCTCCTGACGAAATAAACAGGAACTGCACTAGTGTCCAGCCCAGGAGACGAGTGATTCATTTATTTATTTTTTTATTGACTTATGTTCATATGCTAATTTGAAAAAATGAATGAATACTATTTGCAGAATAATGACGTTTAAAATTTTAATACCACCATGGGCTGGAGAGACTGCTCGGTGGTTAAGAGCCCTGGATGATCTTGCAGAGGACCTGGGTTCAGTTTCTAGAACCTACATGTTGTCCCACACCCTTTATAGCTCCAGTCTCAGGGGATCTGACGCCCTCTTCTGGCCTCCTTGGGCACTGCCTGTGTGTGGTGCACAGTGTGTTTTCCAGTGCCAACACCAGGCACGAGTTAATCCTGCAGATACTCACAAGTCCAGTTTCGGTCTGTCTATAATCAAATGAGTGACCCCAAGTGAGAACCACCCAGCTGAGCCCATCCTCCCCCAGCAACTTGAGGGGCAATAGTTAATAGTTGGTTACCCTATTAGGCTTTGGGGGTAGTTTTTTTGTGATAGTTACAGGAACGACTTAACTATGAGACAGACGTGATAGGTTGTAGTTTGAATTTTAATTAAAATTCTCAGTCTTCTGTTAAATTTCATGATAGATGAGACTAGCTTGGGAAAATGCCAAGATTTATGGTTTAGAACAGCATTGGCTAGAGTGCATTGAACTCACCGATTTTATGCTTGGAATGGGCTTTTATCTGAGATGTATGTATATATTTTATCTCTGTAAATGTCCTGAAATGTAGCTTAGTGGCAGAACACTAGCCTAGCATGCACAAGTAGCCCTGCAATGGTCTTAATCATTTCCAAATAGAAAAGCACCCTAGAAGCTGAACATATGACCACCTTGCCTAGCTAGTATCATCACTCTCCTGAAATCGGAGGCTTAGGAGTGTGGCCCAAGGTCACATAGCTAGTGAGTTTGGGAGCAGGATTTGAATCCATCTGACTTGATAAGTTTGGTCTCTGGGCATTTGATGGACAGCCCCTGAGGTGACTCATTTCCTGGCATTCTATGGCTAAGGGTTCTTGTTCTCTCTTCCCCTTTCCTCACTAATCTCTGTAGTCTCTTACCCCTCCCCCAACCCCTCCGTGGGATGGCCTATCCATGCAGACTTCTGTTTCTGGCTTAGTGGAATGGTGAATATAAAACATCCCAAAGTTCATCTGGGTATAATCTTCATTTCACATGAGCACTCCAGCCAGTGGGTGTTCCCATATCCAATGACTGTTTGGAAGCAGCATGGTAATTTAAAAATGATAAGTGAGAGGCAGATAGTGCCTATTTATAACAAATAGAAGCATCATCTTGCTTAATAGTTAAAAATTAAAAATAGAACCCTCTAAGCAGATAGCACATACCTTTAACATTGAAAAGACTGTCTGTAGGGGCTGGCAAGAGGGCTCTGTGGGTAAAGGCGCTTGCTGCTAAGATGGATGATCTGAGTTCAATTCCCAGGAACCATGGTGAAAAAAACTGACTCCAGCAAGCTGTCCTCTGACCTCCACATATATGCCTCACCCTCCTTCATTACACTAAATAAATAAGTGTAAACAAGAAACCAAACCCACAAACCTGTGTTTTGGAGACTCTTTTCATGAAGGATTTTATGTATGCAGTCAAAGCCTTACATGTTTTTGACAGGTTAAAAAAATGAATCATGTGTAAAACCTCCATAAAACTGTGGAAGAAAGACCAAGGAAACATGAGAGCAAAGAATGCTTGGATTTCAAGAGCAAGACTGTATTTGGTTACAATGGACAGGGGACATCTTCATAAAGCGAAGGGCACGTGAGCACATGCGGGTTGGAGATCTAGCTGCAAATCTGCCTGGCCCTGCATGCAGTGCAGAAGAGTGGCCTTGGGAGCTGCACCAATGTAGAGCAGGGACACTTCTCACCTTCCTCGACATCAGATCCCACCCCTCCCCTCCCTCCTCACACTCCATTCCCTCAGAGCTCACTTCTTCCCTTCCTTTAATGAAGGCAACCTCTTTGGTCTTAGCCTTCTTAAGATCCACCCTTTCACCAGGAGCTGTGGAAAGGCTTTAGGCATTGCCATGTGTGGGCTGTGGAGATAGCTCCGTGCCTGCTGTGCCAGCAGGACCCGAGTCCAATCCCCAGAACCATGTTCAAAAAGCTGAATGTGGCACTACGTGTTCACAATCTTTGTCCTGGGGAGGTGGAGACAGGCAGGTCCCTGGGGCTTGTTGGTCACCTAGTCTAGCCTATGTGGCAGTGGGAGACTCTGCCTCAAAAAACCAAGGTGGATGGTACTTGAAGAATGATACCTGAGGTTGATCTCTAGCCTCACATGTGCACCTATACACATGAATACACACGTTTCTGTTTGATTACAGGCAGCTTAATAACTTGATTGTTGAGTTAAGGGTATGTGTGAAAAGAGATGAAAATTAAACATTCACATTAGCCAGCATTTTCTACAAATACAGTTTAGGAATAGAGGAATAAAATGAGTGGCTTTTTGGTAGGAAATACTGGGGTCTGCTAATGCCAACGTGGCTCATGCCGCATCTACAGTCCTGTCCCGGGGCTTTGTGGTCAATCTGAAATAGAGAGATGAGCGCTGTTATCTCAGCAGCAGAGTTGATGGTGGGAGGAAGAGGCTTGTAGGGGAGGTGCTTCTCTGATGCTAGTTGGGGAAATAGTTAGGGAGGCTGTGTGCGTTTAAGTCTGTGGCTGGAAAATTCCCTGAGTTAGATGAGACGAATTCCAGGATTCCTTCTGAGCTGCTGCTTCTGCTGTGTGTGTGCATGCACTCTTGTGTGTGTGTGTGTGTGTGTGTGTGTGTGTGTGTGTGTGTGTGTGTGTGTGTTTTATTAACCATCTTTCTTGTTTGCTCTTGGGTTGGGTCATGTTCTCTCAGAAGCCTTCTGGTTGCCAAGTATTAGCTTGGTTTGGACTGACGGATTGTGTTCTCTTAGGGAAAGCATCTGTAAATACAGCCCTGAGTGGGAATTAATCAAAGCATTTTCTACAGATCCACTCCATGGAACTCATGTAGAACTGACACTTGAAGTTCAATGTATCACTGGCCATTGGCATCCTGGGCATCTCCCCAGCCTGGGAGCATGTGTGTCCATGGCCAGGGCTCCACGCGGGACAGATCTCACATGTGGCTTCCTTTTCTTTCCTATTCTCTCCAAGGCTAAGAGTTTCACCTAGATACATTCCATGAAGTGGACCCACTTAAAATGTGAAATCCCACGCTTTTTAGTGTGCTCAGGGTTGTGTGACGTCAGCAGTTAGCAGAACACATTTTTTTCCACTCCAGAAAGAGCCATCTTTCTGCTCTACAGCCAACTTTGTTTCATTAGCTGCTGCCCTGCAACACTGAAGCGTTTTCCGTCTGTGTAAACGACTCTGTTAGAAACATTTCTGTAAAAGTAGAATGGTACAACATCGTTTGTAACTGACTTTAAAAATTAAGAATGATGTTTTTAAGGTTCACCAATGTGACTGTTAGTATTTTGTGCCTTTTTAACTGTCAAATAGTATTCTATGATACGGACACACTGCATTTTACTCATTCATGTTAAAGCTAAGGGGAGTAAGTGTGTTTACACTTTTTAGTTCAGCTATAAACAGTGCTATGTGAGCCTTTGTGTGGACATGCCTTTATTGCTCTTGGCTGTATACCCAGGAGAAGCTGCTGAGTCATACACTAACAGCTCTTGCCTCTTGAGGAACACCAGGCCACTCTGAAGTGACCTCACCTCCTCCCATTCCTTCCACACCGCCGTGCAGGCTTCAGCTTCTCAGTGTGGCTGTCGTTATCCTGCTTTTCAATGGTCACCATCCTAAGGTGAGGTGGCACAGCCTACAGGGGTTTGTTTGCATTTCCCTGATGGCCAGAGATGTAGTGTATATTTTCCTGTGACTCTTGGCGATTTGCTATCTGTCTTCTCTGGAGAAATATCCGTTTAAAGTCTTTGCTCACTTTTACATTCAGTTATTTGTCTTTTTTGTGATGGAGGTATTAGAGTTCACTGCACGTCCTAGATACAAATGCCTTTCCAGATGTGCTATTTGAATTTCCCCCTTCGCTCTCTGGTCCTTTTAACTTCCTTGACGATGCCATTTGAAACAGAGACATGTAGTTGTTATAAAGCTCTTTGTTGCTCAGGCTCTTGATTTTGTATCTTAAGAAACCAGAGTCGCAGAGACCGGCCACTATGACTTTGTATTCTCTATCTCACCAACAGGAAAGTGCCTCCTGAGGTTCACAGCGCCCCCCCTCCCCCAGACCTCAAGGTCAAAAGCTTGGCATCTTTGCTGATACCTCACTTCTCTCCTACTCCCCAGCCTGTCAGCTCTTCCTGCGCACTCCCAGGTGCCGGCAAACGTCTTCTTTAACTTTTCTGTCTGTTTCTGTCAGGTTCCCCAACCCCATGAGCATGCACTGCTCTTGCAGAGGACCTGTGTTGTGGGATGTTTGTACAGTGTGTAAGGATGTGTTGCTGTGATTGGTGTAATAGAAAGCTGAATAGCCAATAGCTAGTCAAGGGAGTGTAGACAGGACTTCCGGGCAGAGAGAGAACTCTGGGAAGAAGAAAGGCGGATTTGCCAGTGAGACACAGGAGAAGCAGGACATGCAGTACAGAGATGAGATAATGAGCCATGTGGCAGAATGCAGATGAAAAAATATGGGTTAATTTACGTTGTAAGAGCTAGTTGGTAACACGCCTAAGTAAGGCTGAGCTTTCACGGTTAACATTAAATCTCCATGTCATTACTGGGAGCTGGTAGTCCCACAAAGGACATACATACATACATACATACATACATACACACATACAGACAGACAGACAGACAGACAGACACACACACACACACACACACACACACACACACACACTTAAAAATAATTTTAAAAGGAGTAAAGAAAGAAATCAGGCTGTACTTCAAGACTTTGCTCTCTATTTTTACCCATCTCTTGCTTTTCTCAGGTAAAGGTGCAGTTGGTATGTCCACATGTATGTGTGTATGTATTTATGTTAAAGTGGGAATAGATTCTAGGAACTACTGAAAGCTGCCTACCCCGCACTTGCTACAAACCATTACTCATTGTCCCTGCTCCTTGAGGGCCTGTTTCTTTTTCTTTATTCTTTTCTTTTCTTCTCTTTTCTTTCTTTCTTTCTTTCTTTCTTTCTTTCTTTCTTTCTTTCTTTTCTTCCTTCCTTCCTTCCTTCCTTCCTTCCTTCCTTCCTTTCTTTCTTTCTTTCTTTCTTTTCTTCTCTTTTCTTTCTCTTTCTTTCTTTCTCTTTCTCTCTCTTTCTTTTTCTTTTTCTTTTTTTTTTGGTTTGTTGAGACAGGGTTTCTCTGTGTAGCTTTGCACCTTTCCTGGAACTCACTCTGTAGCCCAGGCTGGCCTCGAACTCACAGAGATCCACCTGCCTCTACCTCCTGAGCGCTGGGATTAAAGGCGTGTGCCACCACTGCCCAGCGGGGACCCATTTCTGAAGTCAACTGTGGTGTCCTCTCTTGCTTGTTCATCTCACATCTCTGGCTCAGGGGATTGTGACATGACCCTACGGCATCTCATCAGAGACACTGTTGGCTGTTCGTGTCCGTGAGCCTGCTGGCTCTGTGGATAGAGGGCTCATTAGGAGTCATCCATCACAAGTCAGTCCGCTCTTCCAGAAATAAGGATTTCCAAAGGTCAGGTTGACTTTTAATTAACAATGAATCTTTTTTGCAGCCTGAATTGTGACTCCACGTGGCGTGCTGAATGGACCCAGCGGCAACCACTCCTGCAGTCATTAGCAGGCAGGATGGCTCCATGTTCCGTGGACTCAAAGTGAGTAGTCCTCACTGCAGCTTTTCCTGGGAGCAGGGAGGAGGCAGGCACCTTCGTCACCCTCCCTATCTTGTTCATGCTGTTCCTCTTTTTCCTCTTCCTCTTCCATTTCCTCCCCTTTGGTGGCTCTGTCCTGCTTTCCTGACTGAGAAAAGCAAGTGAGGTCTTGTCTCCTTGGTGACTTCATGCCACCTCCAGGGAATAGGTAGGGTTCCAGCACGGATGAAGGTGAACTTCTGTGGCAAATGTTCTAGGCATTTGGGATCCTTCTAGCAATGTTCAGAAGCATGTGGTGATCCAGAGAACTCTAGAATGTTAGAAGGCTGATGTCTCCCAGACTTAAGTCAGAGGCACATTTGATAACAGTGCCGCAGAGACCAAGAAACAGACTCATACTCACCATGCCTACTTCAGGCCGAGAGGCCTTCTGATCTGTCAAACAGCAGCAACCTCTGTCTCTCTGTCTGTCTGTCTGTCTCTATCTCTCTCTCAATTAGTCCTTGTGACTTCACCTGGCAGCAGGCAAGATCTGGATGGGGTTTAATAACATCATTTGGATTTCTTTGGTGGCCAGTGAATGCTTTGCCTTTTCAGTAACAGTACTGTTAATAACAACTATGTATAAAAGGGGCTCACTTTGAAATTGTTCAAGGGTTAGTGCTCTCTCTGGAAAAAACTTGTGAAGTCACTACTGTAAGAGCTCCGAAGATGCCACTGAAGCTGTGTAGGTGTCTACTGGTGGAGGCAGACAGTAACTGCTTATTTCACACAGAGAGTCTTCAGCAGGTAGAGGACAGTGATGGAAAGCCTCTAAGTACAGAGGTGAATTTTGAAGGCCATGCATTTTTGTCTCTATGTTTCCTCTTAGGTTTTGGCTCCCTAGCCATAGATGATCTTATAATATATTTATTTTTATTTTATATGCATTGGTGTTTTGCCTGCACATATATCTGTGTGAGGGTGTTGGATCCCCTGGAACTGGAGTTGCAGACAGTTGTGAATTGCCACATGGGTGCTGGGAATTGAACCCATGTCCTCTGGAAGAACAGTCAGTACTCTTAACTGTTGAGCCATCTCTTCATGATTATCTTTTGCCTGTGCCTTTCTTTATGTGTATGGGGAAAATGAGAGACATGGTGGGCAACTTCACCAACAACATTGCTGCACTAGGCGTAAATACTCCGTTCCAGGTGTCCCCAGGAGTCTGGAACCTATAGCCTTTCAAACCATCTAGGAGGCAGTCATGGAGGCTAGGCTGAATCTTCTGACTTACTCCTTGGCCATTTGTATTAGTTACTTTTAACTATGACAAAACACCTGAACAGAAGCATTGCACAGAAGGTGTTATTTGTCTCACAGTTTGAAGGACACAGTCCTCATGGAGGGGAAGGCATGGCAGTTGGGGTGAGGCGGCTGGTCACTTCTTATCTGCAGTCAGGAAGCAGGGAGATGAATGGCGGAGCTCAGCTCACTTTCTGCTTTTGTTAGTCTGAGCTCCGAGTTCAAGGAACAGCACTGCCCACATTCAGGTTGGGTCTTCCTCTTCAGTCAAGCCTTTCTGGAAATGCCCTCAGACACATACTCAGAGGTGTGTTTAATGTGACTCTAAGCCCAGTTGAGTTGAGTTGACAATAAATATCAACCATCACAGAGCCTGCTACTTCAACAAGGTGACACTTTACAGACTCCAGGACTGACCTGTTACAGGAGATGAAGCAATTTGTTCCTTCATTGTTACACTGGCCAGTTATTTCTCCATTGTAAAATAAAAGATGATGGTTTGTGGGTATGACCTCATATCCATTCTGAAATTTTTATCCAATACTGACTGGCATGTCTCAGCTAGGAAATGAAATACATGGTTTATAAACTTGGCAGATTTGATGCATGATCATGTGATGACAGGTATAATGGGCATAATAGCATGAAGAGTCAGTATTTAAAAGTGATACTGGGTCCTGAGTGTTGTTTCTTCTCTAAAGTTGTTGGGACATCTTGCCTCTGAATTCATCTGGCACTTGTAGTTTTCCTATGCCTTTGGGGTGTGTGTGTGTGTGTGTGTGTGTGTGTGTGTGTGTGTAGCGTGATCTCTCCCAGCAGACTCTCAGAAGTTTCCGAGGGATGATGTTGGGCAGAATAGTTGACATGGCTGACACCCCATAGTGGTTTTCCTGTCTTGCGGGGTGTGCGGAGGCGAGGGGTGTCTTTCCCAGAAGCCGGTGTTGTCACGAGGCTGGTGTTCACACTTGGTGTTCCAAGACACAGTGCGAGCAGACACAGTTGGCTGCACTAGTGGAAGACAGTTCTTTACTAATTTCTCTTCCCCAGCCGTTGTGACGTTTGAGGCGAGTCAGGTGACCACGGAGGGACAGGATCGGTCTGTGCCTGCGGTATCACACCTCAACGCTAAACAGAAGTGGTTTGCCCATGGTCACTGCTAAGCAGAGTTGCTGTTCCTGTGACAACCTAGTTAGCACTGGGGACTAGTTTGGAGTTTGGGGAGGTCTGTAGGAAATAGCCATTGTCCCCGAGTGTGTACAATTCCCAAGAGGGTCTGTCTGTCTCAGTAGTACCATAAAACATCCCAGGTTAGAACCCAAAATGCAAAGGACATTAATCCAGTCTGCTACTGTGTGGCTGCCTAGAATCAACACATCCTGAGGACTGCCACACACTGAGGTATTTGTGACTAAACGGCTGGGGCGCGTTCCTCACGCAGCCTCTAAGCACTTGTGGTAACCAGGGGTGGAAGTGTGGCCAGGACAGGTGTGTGACAAGTGGGCAATGCACCCAGGAGCTGCTGTACTGACCCCAGCCTCCAAGTGACTGACATGGAAAGGCATCAGTGCAAATGCAGGTGACTGTGGACCCTAAGGCATCAGCTGGGTCTCTTCAGACTGGGCCTCTCTGTTTGGAATTGGAGGAAATATCACTGGGGAGGCGCTACTGAGATGGCTGTGAAGGAGACTGAAGCTTACTAGAAAGCTCTGGTAAGCAGTGGATCCAGACAGGATGCACAAGGACAATGGAGCTTCAGGGAGTGCAAAGTGCAGACAAGGGGCCTTCTTCCTGGAGGGAGGTAGAGAGGTGAGAAGACACAGTAGTGAGAGGCAAGAGGTGGGAGGTTCAAGAGGAAAGACACAGGACAGACTTTCTTGGGGGAGGTGTGAGTGCTGTGTGAACAGCTGTGAGTCCTTTAACACTCTGGGAAGGTATCTGGGAGCTTCTCTTTCCCTGAAGATCACTTTGTTTTGTATGTAAGGGCATTTTGCCTACATGTATGTATGTGTACCATGTGTGAGCACAGTGCCCTCACAGGTCAGAAGAGGGCATTTGATCTCCTGCAATTGAAGTTACAGACAACTGTGAGCCCTCATGTGGTGCCAGGAACTGAGCCTGGGTCCTCTACGAAAGCCGCCAGTGCTCTTAACCACTGAGTTCCTCCCCAGACTGGGGAAGCAAAGCCGCTTTTATACATCCCATAAACAACCTTATTTAAGGAAAACAGTGTAGGAGAAGAAAGCCCTCTGTCAAAAGCCTGAGGCCCACCAACACGCTACCCAATGATCCACAGTGCAGAGGACAGCAGTGGTGGAGACCAAGGCACCTGGTGCATGCTTGGCAGGCATCTTGGTAACTTCTCCTCTTACCAGCAAACCCCTGCTTCCTACCATTAAAGCCAAGAAAGAGGTCAGCAGGGCACAGGAGGGTGAGGGGTGAAGCACTCAGACACGTAGGGGTTAGGAGCTCTCAGCTGAGGAGGAAGAGTTGGCAGAGACATGTGATCTGAAAGAGGTTGTTTCAAACACGGCAGGGCTCAGTGCTGCATGGCTGCCTCCCCCCACTGGAGAGGCTGAGTTGTGAAGACCAGGAGTTTGAGGCTAGCCTACGCTTCATAGTGAGTTCAGGGCAAACCTGGGCTACGTGAGACTGTTTCAGAGAGAGAAAGGAGGAGGAGAGAGAAATGAGATTTGGGCCAGAGGAGATATAATTCTGTGGATCAGGCCCGGATTCAGCTACCCCTTCCCCATGGAGTGGGGACTCGGATGAACGTGAGTTTCAGCAAGTCAAGTAGCTCCATTATTGTGTACGTTTGTGTTGAAGTGCACAATATTTCTGACCCCGCACACACAGCTGTTTTACTGGGAGCATGTGGACGCTTGCCTTGTCTCAGTCTTCCCACTCTGCATGTGTTAACGAGGCGAATTGAACAAACTGCGATAAACTTGTTTTACTGTCTTCAGCACATTAGTGAGGGGTGAGAGACAGCATTCCCTGTCTCGAAGGGACACAGTGTCTAACCGACAGGGAGGGGTGTGGTTGGTTGTTTAATTTCTCAGTGGTATGACTGAGAGATCTTTCCCAGTCCCATATCACTAATCTAGATGCTCAACGTCAGAAGACCTGGGAATGTGCCATCTCTGTTCAGATAGCACAGAATGGATGACATCCATGCACTTGACAACAGGTGCTCAGGTCTGTGCTGGTGAGCTTTGCCAACTTGACATGAGCTAGACCCTCAACTGAAGAACTGCCTCCATCACACTGGCCTGTGTCTGTGTCTGTGGGACATTGCTTTCTTCATTGCTAATTGATGTAGAGGGCCTAGCCCAGTGTGAGCAGCACTATCCCTAGGCAGGTGAGCCAAGAAAGCAAGCCCAGCAGGGCAGAGGGAGTCAGCTAGGAAGCAACACTCCTCCATGGCCTCTGATTCAATTCCTGCACTGGTTTCCCTCAGCGATGAATTGTGGCCTGG
The DNA here is from genome assembly GCA_902168405.1 of Peromyscus aztecus. Lineage (NCBI taxonomy): Eukaryota > Metazoa > Chordata > Mammalia > Rodentia > Cricetidae > Peromyscus > Peromyscus aztecus. Next base: position 26,337 of record CABHPQ010159964.1, read on the forward strand.
AAGTGTAAGCTGAAATAAACCCTTTCCTCCCAAGTTGGTCAGGGTTTCATCACAGCAACAGAAAGCCACCTAGAACAGGGTCCTCTCTTACTCTTGCTTCGTAACAATTTTCCTTATCTGAGTTCTAGGACAACAGATTAGAAGCCGAGATAAAGTGGAAATGAGTGAGGGTCAGGCTCCCTGGACGCAGTGCTGGCTTCTGACCATCAGACCCAGGAATCAAGGAGTTCCATATGGCACTTGATGTTCAGTCTAATTGCTGAATGTGAGGACTGAGCTGGAAGGAGGGAGATGTAGCTTTGGGCCCATGGTCAGGCTGTTTCATTATCTTGACTATGTATGAAATGAGGACCTTTGCTGGGATCTAAGCAGCCACCAAAGTTAATCCTTAAAGAGGCAAATGGAGATGACACTTAACTCAGCTTAAAAGGGGGCAGGCACAAACATAAAGCTGTAGAGCCATGCTAGTATCCACAGACTGTAATAGACCAAAATATTGTGTTGTGACTCAATCTAAACATGACATGAAATTGGTAGATATCAGTGAAGGGCGCTGATGGAATTTGAGAAGGAAAGTGACATAATCCAATAAATCAGCATCATGCAGCATGGTCTTTGGGAGTCAGGAAAGAAAGAGAACTGAGACCGCCCTTGGTTTCCTTCCCTATGGTCACACTCAAAGTGTGAGTTTATCGAAACTTTTGATGTACTTCTCTCATGAGAAAAAAAGAAAAATAAATCATTCTTCATAAGGTATTGTAAAGTATCATTATTGTGAGAGAACGATAACAAGGTGCAATTTACAACGCAGTCTCAGGAGCCACGGCCCATCTAGATTCAAGTACGGAAACAAGAGGCTTGAGAAGAGGGCTACACACCCATCTGTCAGGGGAGAGATACTAAAGTCTCACTGTATAGGAGAAGGCAGATACATGGCCTTGAGTCTTCAAGTGTCTGATGGATGCTGCCATTGGACCTAACTGAAGACCTTGACTGATGAAAACCAATGTTTTAATCCACGGGCTCCATGCATGCTGTTCAGCATCTGCTGTGGGATGTTCTGTATGGCAAATGTGTTGCTCTGATTGGTCAATAAATAAAACACTGGTTGGCCAGTGGCTAGGCAGGAAGTATAGGCAGGACTAACAGAGAGGAGAAAAGAACAGGAAGGTGGAAGGAGACACAGTCAGCTGCCGCCAGGACAAGCAGCATGTGAAGATGCCGGTAAGCCACGAGCCACGTGGCAAGGTATAGATTTATGGAAATGGATTAATTTAAGCAGTTAGTAAGAAGCCTGCCATGGCCATACAGTTTGTAAGCAATGTAAGTCTCTGTGTTTACTTGGTTGGGTCTGAGCGGCTGTGGGACTGGCAGGTGAGAGAGATTTGTCCTGACTGTGGGCCAGGCAGGAAAACTCTAGCCACAAGCATCTCAACCTTTAATTAGTTCATCTGCCTGGAAACATCCTTTACCACATAACCCCCCATATTTCCTCGGCTAATTTATCTGCTAGTAACTATTTGTTGACATATAGGAAATGAGTTACTACGGAATTTTTATTTATTTTAGTAACTGTTTACTGTTGTGGGATGTTTGTGCACTGTGTGAAGATATATTGCTGTGATTGGTTTAATAAAGAGCTGAAAGGTCAATAGTTCGGCAGGAGGTATAGGCAGGATTTCCAGGGAGAGAAAGAAAGGAGGAGAAATCAAGGGGCAGGAGAAGCCAGGAGACAAGGAGAAGAAACAGGAGGTGCAAGACAGAAGAGAAGTAACACCATGTGATAGAACGTAGATTAATATAAATGGGTTAATTTAAGTTATAAAAGCTAGTTAGGAACAAGCCTAAGCTACAGGCTGAGCTTTCATAGTTAATAAGAAGTCTCTGTGCCATTATTTGGGAGCTGGCTGGCGGACAGAGAAAGACTTGTTACAGTTTACATTTGGACTTTTCTGTGGCTTGAGTGAGGAAGAACTGAGAGGCCTGAGTCTGTGAGGGCTGAACTCCCTTCTCTGTGCCCTGCAACCACACTTGCCTCAGTGAGCCAGTCTGCATTCATAGGATTGAGAATCAGAAGGGAACCAGGCTGGTGGGGGTTTATACGGCTGGGGGGATCCTATGTAATAAAAAGATTTTTTCTTAAGTATTTATTTGCAAAGAACAAGTGTTTATTTATAATGAAAAAAAAAAACCCAAACAATCATAAATGAGAAGTCAACGTGTGCTAATTGGGATGTGTATGCCTTTAAGGTGTTCTGTGCAAGTGCCTACCAAAGATTAAACTTTTATTAGGTTTGAGATAAATTTTATTCTGATAATCACAATGCCCCAACCTTCACACCTTCCCCCAGCAACTCAGAGCTTCCAGGGTTTTTTTTTTTTTCTTCCATTTTTAAGATTTTATTTTTAATTATGTGTGTCTGGGTGTGGGTTTCTACATGTATGTGCAGTGCCCACAGGGGCCAGAAGAGTGCATCATATCCCCTGGAGCTGGAGTTAAAGGTTGTTGTACCTGCCAGATGTAGGTGCTGAGAACCAAACTCCAGTCCCCTGCAATAGCAGCCAGTGCTCTTAACCACTGAGCCAGCTCTCCAGCTCCAGCTGTCTTTGAGCTGCCCACAAAGAAGCTAGTTAGGGTTGATGAGCTACTTACATATGCAAATGAGCCCCTTGATAAGAGACCTCCCCCCCCCTCCCCATAGATCAGCATCTACCATAGAAACTTAGTTCCTTGGGCTTTGTTTCCTTCTCTTTTTTCCTTTCTTCTTTTTTTAAAATATAAAATGCTATCACGGGACTTGCAGGTTCACCACCTATAACTCTGTAAGAGGAACCAGATGAGGTGAATGAGGAACTTTTAAATTCTACAACCACAAACTGTGAAGACTGATGGGATTATTGGTGATGGGTATGAAGGGGCTCCACCCTCAGGAAATCCTGCCTACCATCCTCTTTAAAAAGAGAATAGCCAACAGGTAATTTAAGATGTAAAAATATATGTATCCTGCATACAGCTAAGTATCCGGTGGCTTTCATGGTGACAAGCAGGTTATCATCATGTGGGTGAGAGGTGTCTCTCTGTGTTTCATCTGTGTTCTTTCCTGCAGCATTTTGCTTGGGTAACAGCAGGCTTCATGAATGTTTGATGAATAAACATTTATGGTACAATAGGATTCCGTTTTATAGGGGTGGCAGGACCCTGAGGGACGGATGTGGGCTGGGTCTGTGAAGCTGGGTAACTTCACAGGCCTGCTGGTTATGTATAGAGTAGACTCACAGGGAAGCCAAATGCTCAGAGATTCTCCATCCACCTCCAGCTACTCTAAGTTCCTGATGGATAGAGTCCAGAGAAGTAATATTGGGAACCAAATAGACACTGACTTCCCACCAAGTCAAGAAAGTGGTTTCCCAAATCCAAAAGAGAGATTGTATTCAAGTGAGGCAATAAAGACTGGGGTGACATTCACATCCAAATGCCACTCACTCAGGGCCCAGGTGCACAGGGTGGGTGCTCCCTACTTTGGCAAGAGAGGCCATCTGGAAGCTGTCTAGAGCCAGGCTAGCTGTAGCATAGATAGGCAATCTTAGAGACAGTAGAGGAGATTGACTGGCAGAGACTCGGGTCACCAAGCTGGAGCATCAGGCTGTTCTGGTTCTGTTACAGGTGACTAAGACCACTGCTGTGGGTTTTGATACAGGACATGTTCTCTTCTGGGGCTTCCAGTGTCCATGGAGTTCCTTCTGAATCTTATTATAGGACCCCCATGGGTTATCACTGATGCCCCCTTCTGCACAAAGAAACTAGAGTAGTGGCTCTTAACCTGTGGGTCGCCACAGGGTCACATATCAGACATCCTACATAGCAGATATTTACATTACAATTCATAACAGTAGCAAAATTACAGTTATGAAATAACAACTAAATAATTTTATGGTTGGGGTCACCACACCATGAGGAACTGTATTAAAGGGTCGCAGCATTAGAAAGTTTGAGAAATGCTGGTCTAGAAAATCTATTCCAGATCTATTCGACCATCTTCCCAAACTCTAGTCCAGCGAGCTCCCGGAATGCTCTTGAGCATTGGCACAGACTTTGTAACGGGTCTTAGAGCCTCCTTCCTCCATTCCAGGCAGCTTCGTGGTCTTAAAGACACCCAGATTCCAGCAGTTGTTTTCAAAGTCTCTACTGATTTGGGCCATGCTGTTGTGTGGTGATTGGGGGAATATCTGGCAATGGAATGTCCAGAAATCTGCCTTGTACTTTGGAATGGGAAGTCAGATCCCTTCCAGGGCACTCATTGGTGCTGGGAGTCCGTTGCTCACGGACACGTCCTCTCTGTGTTCTGAGAGCAGATTTCTTGTCTTTGCATGCGCTGTGGGTATTGGGCTGCAGGCAGCCTCCTCTCGGCACTTTGCGGCTGTGGTCCATGTAACATTTCATTTTGAGAAATGCCATTTTCTTAAGACCCCGTTGTAATGAGATGAGGTGAGGTGATAATGTGTTGTGAAGCACTCAGAGGGAATTTAGAGACATAAATGAGGTCACCCGTGTTAAATGTTGACAGCTTACAGCATTTTTTGGGCATTTAAATAAATTATGAGCAAGGAAAAAGGGTTCAATCAAGTCACCCCATGATGTGAAATTCCCAGAGTTCTCTGGGGCAGCTGAATTGGGCCCAAAAGGCAGAATGAGAATGTGTGGGGCCTCAGTGGACTTTCTCGGGTTCTTTGTGTGCCAAGGACTGGCCTGTCGTCACCCCCGTCCATTTCCCTCTCTGTCTTCTTAAACACGGGAGGGGGCAGGCAGTCTTATTCCTCTCCGTTTTATGTTATCATATAATCTCTTCCCACCACACTGGGTGGTTTCTAGGCAACAGATTTCTAGTCTTCAGCCTGTTGACTTTGAGACAAGTCTCAGTACAGCAAAAATAGTGAAATAAATTCTTTTGAAATGTGTTATATTGGATTTTAGTCACTTATTAAAAACAAATATTCACATATGACATAGGGCTGTTTCCTTTCTGTTCCAGGTTTTTAAAATATTTATTTGTATTTTTAATCATGACTACAGTGCTTGTGGAGACGTACGGGATTAGATCCCCTGGAGCCAGAGTTACAGGTGGCCAGTGTGGGTGCTGAGAACAAAAAGCAGCAAAACCCTTCTGTTCTAGTTTGTAAAATTAATTATCTTTTCAATTCTTTCCTTTGGTTTTCTTTGTGTGCGTATGTGTGTGTGGGGTGGGTGGATTCAAGACAGGATTTCTCTGTGTAACAGCCCTGGCTGTCCTGGAACTCACTTTGTAGACCAGGCTGGCTTCGAACTCACAGAGCTCCACCTGACTCTGCCTCCTGCACCCTGGGATTAAAGGTGTGCATCACTGCCTGGCTCCGTGTTTAAGTAACTTTTAAAAAGATTTATTTGTATTATTTTTAACTGTGTTTAAGTGTGTATATCTGCATATGGATATGTCTGTAAGTGTAGGTGCCTGTGGAGGCCAGAGGTTCAAACCCCCAGTGCTGGGAACCAAGCTCGAGTCCTCTGGAGGAGCAGCAAGTGTTCTAACCACTGAGCCGTCTCTCCAGGCCCTTAAGCGACTTCACAGGTCAGCAGCATTTCTGGATGTTTGAAACCTGAAGCAGGCTATGCCTCATCTTGTTAGTTACCGTTTTCTTTCACCTAACCGAAAAAGCAATCAAACTTTATTTATATGAACACAACTTAAAGAGTTAGGTACTACTAAAATTTCCCTTTTTTTCTCCACACAAATCCATTTTCTAAAGACAAATATTAAAATCATCTGTAGCATATCCCTTGTTGACTGACCTATAGCTAAAGAATGCCTTTCTAACAGTCTTGATTGGATTCCATACTTTCAATTGTCTTCCCATTTATCTTTAAATCCTGATTAAAAAGTTACCTTTTTAAAATTCTGTCTTCCTTGTCATGTATAATTAATTACCTTTGTTCACAGAATCAATAATCAGCATTTACATGCTTATCCCTCAGTTACAGAAGGACGTAATGTATTATGACTTCCCTCCTGCCGATCACACGCTGACTAACCTCACTTTCCCAAGAGGCAAATGTGTGTGACAATTCAGCAGTCAGGTTCCACTCGGCTCTGGATTCAACAGTTGTGCTGAACAACCCTGGGTGGCGCTGGACACTCCTTCCTAGCTCCCTTTCCTGATCTTTATTCTTTTTAAAAAAGTATTTGTTTATTTATTTATTTTTATGAACATGAGTATTTTGCCTGCATGTATGTCTGTGCACTGTGTACATATCTGATGCCTGAAGAGGTCAGAAGGTCTCAGATTTCCCTCAGCTGGAGTTACAGACAACTGTGAGCCACCATGTGGGTGCTAGGGAACTGGAACTGAGTCCCTGGAAAGGCAGCCAGCGCCCTATTGGTCTGACAGTCTCTAACCCCTTTCATTCTGGCTTCCACTGCTCCTTGCTAACTGCGTAGCACCTGGTGTTTGGGGCCCAACTTCACCAGGAAAATGGCAATAATGAGGTGTTTACTTTCCAGGCCTGGGGTAAAGAGTCAATCGATCTGTATTTGTAAAGCAGTTTGAACGGTGTCTGGTCCAGGAAGCACTATGCATACAGGAGCCGTTATTATATTTTGTCAGGACACTGATGCATTAGTTTCCCTGAAAGAGGTTGATGGGAAGTGGATTTTAGAGAATTGATCTAAAAGTCTTATGCTCACCATTGTCCTTGTCGACCCTTTAACTAAGAGACCTTCCAGAGTGAGGGCATTTTTCAGTTAGTTTGTATGGCAATGCTTTGTCTCTGTGCTTAAGCTGGTGCGATTCTGGTGACATCCTCTTTGCACAGGAGTCCTTGTTTTTCCTGGGACCTGCTGGGATCACTGTTTAAGGTTCAGTTTTGGATTTCTGTTTGATGTTTCATATTCATTCACTATGCTGAGAGTTTCAGTCTGGTAGGTATTATCATTATCATTGTAGTTGTTTCCATTTTTCTAATCTTTAAAAGATTTCTTTTTATTATTTTAAATTATGCATGATGTATGTGTCTGTGTAGACAGATTTTTTTCTTTGTTGGGCTGGCTCCCCAACAATGACATGTAGACTTATTATTAATTATAAATGATTGGCCCATAGCTTAGGCTTGTTACTAACTAGCTCTTACAACTTAAATTAACTGGTATTTCTTATCTATACTCTATCATGTGGTGGTACCTTTTTTCAGTACAACATGTTTATCATGTGCTTCCTCTGCTTCTGGCTGGTGACTCCACCCTCCTTTTTCCCAGTATTCTCTCAGTTTGACTCTCCCACCTAACCTCTTCCTGCCTAGCTATTGACCAGTCAGCTTTTTATTAACAATGAGAGCAACACATCTTCACAGTGTACAAAGTGGTTATTCCACAGCATTTCTCCCTTTTTGTCTAATTAAAAAGGAAGGTTTTAACTTTAACAGTAAAATTATATACAACAAAACAGTTATCAAGTAAGAATTACAGTTATAATATCCAGTCCATTTGTATTTGGCAAATTTAGAGTATATCTGACAGACATTTCTGAAAAACAGGGAGTTTTGAAGGACTGTCCTACCTTGTCTCGGCAAAGTTTGCCAGTTGCTTTTTTTGCATCCTGCAGGTCCAGTTTGGACAGACAGCATACTGTCAACAGGCAAAGCAAGGACAGTTTTTTTTTCCCCCAAATGACTAGGTTTTGCTATAAAGAAAGCAAATTCCGTGTGGAGTTTTTTCAATGCCACCATCTTCTCGGAAGTAAATTGGTGCTGCCAGGAGCAGACATGTCTCACTGTCATGAAAAGCCTTATGTTATTAAAACATTTAAAATGCCATATTCTGTAGGTCTTTGAAATGTTTGAAGACCATCTATCTATCTAAATATATCTGTTTAACCTTGAAAACATACCTAATATGACTACAAATTTGATTATTATAGATGACTAATTACTAACCTGTATTTCTTAATTATACATTACATTTTTAAATGAGTTACATAAACATAATACCTAAAACAAGAATAGAAACATACATAAAGTATAACAAAAATAACTTTAAATTTGTATCAATAAACCAAAATCATACCAATGTAAAATAATTTGAGATTAATAGGTGTTTTTTGGATTAAAGTAGATTCAATAATCTACTTTTTTCTATAATTCCTATATCCCCCTTTTTGAAGTAGATTCAATAATCTACCCCTTTTTCTCTCATTCCTATATCTTCTCTTTTTCTTCAGAAAGAGATCTTTGAATCTAACTCTTGTTTAGCATTTTTTTTTACCATGACCAATAACAACTTGTAACCAACCTCTGCCCTCTCCCCAAATAATGACAAACACCCATAACCCATTGCTTGGGAATGTAGGTGTTGTTTTCTCTAGACTGCTTCCTGCTATCTGGGGGCACTAGCATCTTTGGAGGAACCTTGAGAAAATCAGGATAATGGTTAAGTTTTTGCTGGAGTAGTCTGTGAGGCTGGATCATCTCAGCCAGAAGCCTTGAAGCCGTTCTGGATACAGAACTCTGAGGAAACTGCAACAGAAGTGCTCTGAAACATTGGATCACTTGAGCCGTCCATTTTTATTGGTGTCTGGTCCCCTTGCTCTGAAAATACATAAACTTTTATAGGTAATATGCGTATCTGCATTAATATAAGTATAGACTGTATGTTGTTCACAAGTTAGCCAAAGATCATTTTTTGTTTTATGTTTGAGTAGGTAAAATATATGTTATGTGTCTTATAGTTTTTCTAGGTTTATTTCTTTATGTTTATAGCCAGGAGTTTCAGGGGGTCTTCCCCAATCAAACCTGATCATTTTCAACATTGAACAAATCCACAGCCTTTCATTTTCTGTGGGAAGAAAACAGAACCCCTTCCTCAAAGTAACACATCTTTTGACTTCCACTTTGAAGTCTAGATACTTTTAAAATACATAGGCTGGTTTAATCCAGCAGCCTTCACAATCAATGTCTCTCAGCAGCTGTCATTTGTTCATCAGCAATCAAAGAATTCAAAGACAATGCAACACCATACAGGGTCCAGACTCCCTGTGTATTTTCCATCTTTACATGGCTTTTTTCTTTTATGTTACTTTATTCCTTTTTTAAGGACTTTATTATTATTTTTAAATTTTTTTCCCCTATGACTGTCTAAATCCTCCTTTCCTTCTCAAGCCTATGTATGTTTTTAAACACACTGTAACCTATTTAGAGGTTTCTTCCATCAGGATCTGTCTTTATTGAGCATCTATAGTGTTCTCTGATTGCATGAGATTAATCTTAAACTGTTATGTCAGCCACTGGCAGAGCTCAGCTTAGTGTATGATGGCTGGCGGCTGGCTCCATCTTGCAGGCAGCTTCCAGGAGACATATCTCTGTACTGTGGCTGGCATGAGACTGTGAGACTAGGAAGCCACATTTGGCTTCATTTCTGTGTGTTTGGAACCTTTTCTTAAGCTTTCTCAGGTCTTATGTGGATATACATGGCCAGATGGTGGGTGCCATTTGTAGGTGGAAGTTTCTGTCCTGCCAGTCAGCTCCCAAATAACCACACAGAAACTTATTATTAATTATAAATGCTCGACCAATAGCTTAGGCTTGTTACTAACTAGCTCTTACAATTTAAATTAACCCATATTTCTTATCTATGATCTATCACATGGTGGTACCTTTTTTCAGCACGGCATATTCATCTCCTGCTTCTTCTGTGTCTGGCTGGTGACTCTGCCCTCCTTTTTCTCAGTGTTCTCTCAGTTCAGCTCTCCCACCTAACCTCTCCCTGCATAGCTGTTAACCAGTCAGCTCTTCATTAACAATGAGAGCAACACATCTTCACAGTGTGCAAAAGAATTATTCCATGACAAAACACCATTCCATGAGCTGAGGTTCTGGACTAAATAAAAGGGAATGTAGCTAGAATGTGGGAATGTGGCCCACGGTCAGGATAAATCTCTTTCACCTGCCAGTCCCACAGCCGCTCAGACCCAACCAAGTAAACACAGAGACTTATATTGCTTACAAACTGTATGGCCGTGGCAGGCTTCTTGCTAACTGTCCTTATATCTTAAATTAATCCATTTCCATAAATCTATACCTTGCCCTGTGGCTCGTGGCTTACCGGCATCTTTACATGCTGCTTGTCCTGGCAGTGGCTGGCAGAGACTCCCTCCGCCTTCCTGTTCTTTTAATTCTCTCTGTTAGTCCTGCCTATACTTCCTGCCTAGCCACTGGCCAATCAGTGTTTTATTAGCAACACATTTGCCATACAGAACATCCCACAGCAGGGGAAAGTTAGGCAAGCACAGTATTCCTCTCTCTGCTTAGACTTTGGACACAATATGATCAGCCTGTGCTCCTGCCTCATGCTCTCCTACCATGATGGACTGTATCCTCAAACTCTGAGTCAAATAGACCTTTCCTTCCTCAAGCTGCTGTGATGGCTGATCTTGGTCATCAACTTGACTACATCTAGAATTAACTAAAACCCAAGTGGCTGAGCACACCTGTGAGGGAATTTTTCTCAATTAAATCATTTGAAGTAGAAGGACTCACCTTTGATCTATATTTTTTTTTGAGGTGGGAAGAGCCATCTGAACCACACCTTCTGCTGGCAGTCTATATAAAAGACATGCAAGAAGGAAGCTCGCTCTTTGCTTGCTGTCATTCTCACTGGCAAGTCCATTCCTTCACTAGCATTAGAGCCTACTTCTCCATGAGTCCAGTATATACTGAAGACCAGCTGAGACATCCAGCCTCATGGCCTGAACAACAACTGGATTCTTGGATTTTCTGTTGGCTCAGAGTTTGAGGATACAGTCCATCATGGTAGGAGAGCATGAGGCAGGAGCACGGGCTGATCATATTGTGTCCACAGTCTAAACAGAGAGAGGAATATATACTCAAATATATTCATTCCATACGTTCTGTTCCTCTAGAGAGCCCCGACTGACACAGTGGCTTTTAGATGTACTCTGTCACAGCAATTAGAAAGGTAACCCACCCACTGCCATCTCAAGGGCTGCTTAGAAGCTCCATGATGGTAAAATCTCCAGGTGAAAGCTCCCACCCATTTTGTCATTCATGGGTCCCTGGAAGGCAAGGTGTGAGCTCATGTTGGACATCTTACTCTGAGGGATAATGGAAGGATGGAGCTCCAGGCTGGACTTCAGGGCCAAGTGGATACTTACAGGGAGAGATCAGTGGGTTTTCCTCCCTCTCATTTGCCAGGAACCCCTGGTGCTGCACACTTAGGGCAGCCTGTGACTACTCACAAATCTGCTCACATTTATCCCCTTTCCAGCACACTTTGAGCTCTTACTTGTGACCTTGGCTTGTAAAGCCCTTCAATATCCAGCTACAGTGCTGCTCTCTGGATCCTGTGCACTGATCCAAGCATGGCCACTCCATCTTCACCACGTGAGCCCTCACGTTCCCACTCTGCACCTTTGGTCATCATGAATGTTCAGAATGCCTCCTCTCTTTCACCTCCATGGGCCTGAATGCTGTCAGGGTTAAGGCATCTCATCTTCCTGGAGACCACTCTCTGTGTCTCCCAGCTCAGAGCTACCACTTCCTCCTCAGAACTCCTGTAGCATGCTTCTGGCCCTCTCACGATACCCTGACCTTTGGTTAGTTATTTGTGTTGTGACTCATTTATCCTGCTATACTGAAGTTTGTTGAGGGTGGGTCCACGAGGAATGTGTCTAGTCCTTGGGTGATATGCTACACATAGCAGATTCCTGGTCACCATTTGTTGAATAAACAAACTGTCAAACACTGACCAAAATCCATGAATATTAATGTTCTTGGAGCAGTGTGTGTTAAAGTCCATTTCAGGAACTATTCACTTGGGATGGAGTCAGGAATGTATCAAAAACACAGACGCATAGACCCAACTCTGGATTAGAATCCACAGAAGGGGAAGGTGAGGCCTTGGAACTTTCTTTTAAAATAAAATCCCTGAGAATCCAGTCCTTGAGAGTTCATAGAATTCTGAATAGGCTCAGCTTATTTTGACTCAGACTCCCTTAAATTAATGATCTAGAGAGTGAGGACTGCCATGTGCAAAGGTTTGATGTGCTTGTGAAAGGCTTAACTTCTTGTGTAGTGCTGTTGGATAGATCAGTGGAGAAGCCTGAGATAGCCCCCCTGGAACCTCCTGAGATAGCCCCCCTGGAACCTCCTGAGATAGCCCCCTGGAACCTCCTGAGATAGCCCCCTGGAACTTCCTGAGATAGCCACCTGGAACCTCCTGATATCTTTTCAAGAACAGACTGTCCTGAAAGCCTGAGCTGGGGCGCACCTGCTCTTGCCTCCTCTCTGGCTGTGTGCCCACTTGTTTGTGGTTGAATCCCCATCCTCAACCCCACCCACACCCTGCCCACCATCATCTGACTCACTTGGGAAGGGAGAAGGCACTCACCAGGATGGAGCTCTGTAGGCACCATACCCTTGAAGACCCCAAACTAGAACAAGCCAAGACAGAACTCTATAGACATGATGCCCTTGAAGACCCTAAACTGTGAGCTGAATGAATATTCTTAATCTTTTTATTCTTCTTTTTAAAATTGGTATATACTCAGTGTACATACTACTGGGTTTCATACCGATATTTTCATATAAGTATATAATTCCTTTGACCTGTGCTCCCATATCATCCTCTCCTCCACTCCTTCCCCACCCCTCCTCTTTGACAATTTTGGGTTTACTTTCATGTCATTTATACATGTATACATAACTATGTATCTATATAAAATATAGTAATCATAAATTAGAGAGAATGTGATATCAGTCTTTTTGTATCTAGCTTAACTAATATGATTATCTGCAGTGGCACCCATTTTAATTGCCTTCTTTATGACTAAATAAAATTCGTGTGTGTGTGTGTGTGTGTGGTGTGTGTGTGTGTGTGTGTGTGTGTGTGTGTGTGATCTGCTTCATTGATTCTTGTTACTGGACACCTGGCTTGGTTCTATGATTTAACTGTTGTAGATAGTGCTGCTGTGAACATGGATGTGCAAGGATCTTTGACTCAGTGATCCTGAGTCCTTCAAGCCAACACTTAAGAGTGGTACAGCTTTTAGGTTATTTTTTCGGGGGGAGGGACCTCTATGCTAATTTCCATAGTGGATGGACTAATTTACAACTGTGAACAGTATTGCTGTATTTAATGAGGCAATTCCATGTAATTTATCTGGTAATCAAGAGAGGTTTATTTCTGGGATAACTTACAGCCAATAGGGATGGGTTACAGGATCTAGGAGAGATGAGGTACCATCCAGCAGAACTCTGGCTTGGTCTCCCATACAGATTCCAGGACCATGAGGTATCCAGAAGAGAGAGCAAGCACATATGCACTTTGAGTCTTAAGGGGGTCCCTCTTGGCCACGCCCCAGAGGCAGGTCAGCCCCAGGGGCAGGTCATAGGCAGGTGTGGCAGTTACCTGCTGTCACTCTAGGGGAACAGCTACCCACTACAGAACAGTATATACAGGCTCCCTTTTCTTTACATGCTGGTCAGCTTAGTGATTGCTATTTAAGTCCCCCTTCTCATACTTAATCTGCAGCGGGAGTTTTATTACAGTGTCAGGGCTCCAGGGGAATCTCTATTCCCCTGATAGAGAGATGGCATCTGTACCACTGTTAAGGTTAGAAAAGGCAAATTGAGAGGAATATTAGTCATGGTTTGTCGGAAGCCTGTCAGGAACTGTACCCTGGAGCAGACAGTTTGTGTGCATCTACTAATCTGGGTCCAGCGTCGGACACCTGGGTAGAAAGTTCAAAGATAACTGGTTTGCTGAACGGAATCAAGCACTCACTTATTAATCACAAGCTAATTCTAAGTGAGGAAAGCAATTAGGGGAAGCAGCCAGGCTTAGAGCTCAGAGTGAGGGAAGTTCTGAGGGATGTGAAAGAAAACACACAGCGCCCAAGCGAGCATTTAATGCTTCTGAAAGTAAGTGTTGACAGGGAAGGAAGATGGATCCCTGTGGACTTTAATTACTATTGCCGGAGGGTACCAATGGGAACTATTCTTCTGTACTGACTTTTCAGGTCACTTTAGTCAGGTAGAGAAGCTATCAAGAAAAATTTAAAAGAAGCATCTCTAGCTTCCTGCAGAGAAGAGAAATCCAGAGAAAATCACCGTGATCTTTACGGAAGAAGTCTTCTCCTGAAGTGCCAAGGCTGGGGGTGCCAGGCGAAAAGGGAGGGATGCTGCAGAAACAGCAGCTGGCTGCTGCATGGAAAGATGGTGAATGAAAGAGGTGAACCGCAGGGAAAATGGACACAGAAGTTATGGAATATTGTGGGGCTAACGGCCGTGAGTCTACCGGCTGTGCGATGAAATCCTTTCCACTCAGTACTCCGAAGAACACTGCCACTCCGTGTTTCCCATGGTGGTCCTGGAGGCGTTTTGAATCTCCTCTTTACCTGGTAGGGACAGCAGTGGGATGTTTCAGAGGACCGACAGCATCATGTTTCTCTTGTGCTTTTTTCGTTCTGAAAAAGTGAACAACCCAATGTGGACTGTCAGGGCTGACAAGGTCACTGGGTCATACTCTGGTGGCCTGATGGTATGAGCACCTGAAAGGACCTCATTTGATGTCTCAGTGTTACCCACACAGAGTCCTTGTCACAGTGTCTTATGCCCCAGGCTGGGCATATTGAATAAATGGATGAAAAGATGGGACCGAAGTGCTTGGTTGCTGCTTGGCTGGGGTGACAATTTCCACCTTGCGACCGCTGCTCGAGTAGGTACTTAGATCAGACTCCTCTGGGGGAAGATCAAGTCAGTTTCTATTTCTGAAGGATTTGCATGTGTAAGCCTGGCATTACCACCGTGGCTACTGAGTATTAAAAGAGAAGTCAGAATCCTGGATCATCCCCTGTGAAGAGCTTTGCAGCTTAAAGACAGACAAAAGACTATACAATGCCTGGTGCTGACTTTAGTAACTCTGACTCCTCGAGTCCCTGGCTTGTGAGTTTACATCAGACTTCTCCGCTCTGTCCATCACTTTGGACTGTCAAGGGCCCTTGAATGCTGTACTATTCTGTCTTCCCCATGTACTGTCTCTCCCATGGCTGTTGGGATAAGAATTACCAGGTCTGCTCTTTGTTATTAACTTTTGGTGTAAGTTTGAATCAGGATATTGGCACAAAGATTCAGAGCCTGGAAAGTAATTTGTCAATTTGAAGTTATTTCCTATCAGTGTAGACCAGGCTACCATTCTTCCTAATGTAGCAGACAAATTTAGCCTCACTAATGGGAGCACCTAAGTCCTCAGTGTCCCCTGATGTAGTATGATATGAAGCATAATACAGTTTTTCTGCTGTATTCTAGCAGATAAATATCATAATTTAATACTTTGGGTATACTTTCCAGTTTGCAGATAATATGATAATGGGAGAATAAGCTTGGTGACAGAGCCTAAGGAGCAAAGAGGCGAAGAAATGCCAAGGGTAGGTCTTCAGCCAGACTACTGACATGCTCTCTTCTAAGGTCTACTGATCTGATGTGTGACTGTATTTGTGTATTTGTGCGGACTCATAAATATCATAAGTACATATAACAATCAGGGGGGAAGAACATGCTCTCAGTCTGAGAGTGGGGAATATGGGATGAGTTGGAGAGAGGTGTTTTGGAAGGGGCTGGAGGGAGGAAATGGAAGTGATGTCATTGTATTTTAATTAGTATGTATAAAAATAAAGTAATGATAGTAGAACAATGTTTGGGATGAAAAGAAAATTAAGGAAGGTAACAGTTTTTATAATGTGTTGTCCTGGATGGAATGTTGGATCAGCTAAACTAGAAGAAACTGGAATGATGAGGGATGTTTGAAAGGTATTAGAAGAAAATGAACTGACATGGAAAGGTAATTTCCCCTAGACACAGCTAGATGACTACGTGTAATCTATATGCATAGATTGTACAGAGGAAAGGTGTGGAACATTCTATGCACAGGTATAATAGGGAACAAAACATCTTAATTTTTGTCTCTTTTTTCGAGACAAGGTTTCTCTGTGCAACCCTGGCTGTCCTGGAACTCACTGTGTAGACCAGGTTGGCCTCGAACTCACAGAGATCCACTTGTGTCTGCCTCCTGAGTGCTGGGATTAAAGATGTGTGCCACTACTGTTCAACTTCTAACTTTTTAATATTGGACAGGTACTGCTTTGTCTCATTACAAAAGGTCATTTTTTAAAAAGTAAAGAGACCATCACTGGGCAGCAATGACGAAAAGAAACCTTGAAGCTAAGTCAGTCCTGTCCTCACTCACACTGAGGACTTGTGAACACTTAGCACACATCTCAGGACACAC
>CABHPQ010159966.1:0-28043 GCA_902168405.1 Peromyscus aztecus
ATTTAAGTTCCTTTATCCTCACCTCAACTCATCTCTCTGAGTTCTGTTCCGCCATTAACCTGTGTTTATAGTTATATAATAACTAAGGGCTTCACATCCATCAACCAACCACAGTGGGGAATGAACTGAACACATACAGATCTATTTTCTTGTTGTTATTCCCTAAACATATTATTTCCATGGTTGACATGGTGCTGGGCATTACAGATTCTGCAGACCAGGCAAAGACTATGGGAAGATGCTCACAGGCTGGTGCACACTCTGCACTATTTTATACAAGGAGCTTAAACCATGAGGGATCCGGGAGCCAATCCCCCACCAATACTGGAGGATAACTGTATAGATAGGTGCCTATACATTCACAGGAAATGGAAATATCAACTAGCACATTTATATACTTATAACTGGCCTGCAAATGAGCTTTCTATACCTACATATTTATTTTTCACTCAACGTCAGACTTTTCTAAATATTTATTTTTTTGTTTATTTTATGTATATGAATGCTTTGCTTTCATCCATACCAGAAGAGAGCATCAGATACCATTACAAATGGTTGTGAGCCACCACATGGTTGCTGGGAATTGAACTCAGGACCTCTGGAAGAGTCACCAGTGCTCTTCACCACTGAGCCATCGCTCTAGCCCCAATGTTAGGCTTTTCATATTTGTGCATCGACTCTGGCAGCCTCAGATCCTTGCCTTTTGCCTGCTCTACAGTGTGCCCATGTTTCAGCCTTCCCCACCCAGGCTGCCTGCAGGGTGCTGCAGTTTATTGTCCCAGGAGTTGCTGTTGTGAATGTCCTGGGCACCTCTCTTGCCTAATATGCCCAATCAGTTCTGCCTTCAAGGCTCTGAAAGCCACTACCCTGACAAAGATAGCTGTTCCCTGGGAGCTGATACCTGAAGTGAAATTGTTGAGTGACGGGTACATACATTTTAAATCCCTTCTCTCCTGTGAAGAGATTAAACTGGCCACACACATTCCCGAAATAACCCCCTTAGAGTTTAGGAACTTTAACTGTGCTCTCAAGAGTAGTTAGTCAAGGGGCTACCTGGGAAACTAGATTAAAAATCTTCTACAAGGATAAAGCCATTTGGCCTCTGCTTACTTTACTGCTGGTGTGGGCATGAGATTTCACACTTATGCATTTATGCTTTTAATTGCAAATACAGTGTAATACTTTGTCAACTATGAGCAGAGATGGAACAGCATCCACATGGAACTGGAAAATCCTAGTTTTGTTGTATCAAGGCAGTGAGTCTTTTTTTTTTTTTCAATTAACTTGTTTAAAAGTGACACACAGAAATTCCCCACATTTATGGGGTACAAGGTAGCATTTGATTCAAGTACATAATCTGTAGTGATCAGATCAGCACATCTATCACTTCAGACATACAGCATTTCTTTAAGTTACACATTGAAAGCTCTCGCTCTGAGCTAAATTCACCTATTCAGTTAATCCTTGTCAGCCATACTCTCCTACTGAAGATGAAGGGGAGAGCTGACAGAAAAAGAAACATGAAAAATTTTAATCCTGATAAAACAAGTCAAGTGTATAGAAAATGAGGGGAAACTGAACAGAGTGTTCACAATGATATTAAGAAATTCTTGTCCTAACCAACATCATGATTATGACTAAATCCAAATTTCAACACAATTTTCAAAAAAAGAAAGGAAAGGAAACCTAAGGAGCTGATTGGTTGGGTGACATAACTCGACATGTCTACCAGTGCTATTGTTTACTTGGATATTTAATCATTTCATATTATGACATCAGTAAGACTCATAAAATTACACAAGACACGTGCCCCTTAAAATTAAAAGACAGAAAATACCCAAAGCTAAATGACTTGATGGAACAACAGAAGAAGTGCACTAGGGGTAACAAAGCTACGTGTGTCGTGGCCGGAGGGGAGAACGTTACAAGGAGAGAAGGAGGAGGAAAGGAGACCGAGCCTGCAGGGTGAGCTGGAACTAGAGGCACCAGAGTAAGTTTATGATTACATATTTCCTTTACAAACACAACAGCTAAGTAAACCTATGGACGCGCACATCTGTGAGTGAGTGTGTACACAAGCATCTCAGCATGTGCAACTGGAAGCAATGACGTCCTCAAAGCAATGAGTATGCCAGGACCCAGACCCTAATGCCTACATACCATCACTACTTACAGAACAAAGCAAGTGCTACTTAGTAAATGAGTTGACTCCAAAACCAGTGTGTGGAATGCACAAGATGAGACTGGACCAACGTAGGCTAGAAAGTACAGCCAAAAAAAAAAAGTGTGGTGACATGTCTCAGAGACATTGGGTTAGGCGTGATGGGCTCTTACTGATGTCATAGCCTGAAATGATTTAACATCCAAGTAAATAAACTGTTGAGTCATAGTCCATTAGTTGAAAGAGAAAGCTCTTCAAGTAGAAAGACAACAAACGTAGCAATCCTAAGAGCAGTAATGAAGAAATGAAGGACAAATGACAAAAGCAGGAAACATTTTGAAATTAGAAAAGACATTAATTGTTAGTCATCATAATTCATGAGGCAGAATTCATCAACTGATGCGAGAAACTAGTGGGTGAAATGGGAATGACAAGATACGTAGATACTCGGTGGATCTGGAGGGAAAAACAGTATTTGACAGATTCCTGGCTGACCAAAGTGGACATTGCTCTTGATACAAGTTCAGAGTGTGTGTCTCCTGATACAAAACGCTAAGAAAAACACACAAGCCACTTCCCCAACACTCCTGTGAAATGTGCTTTGCTGAAGTCCAGTAATGAGGAAACATCACAAGTCCCAAGCTGAGCAACAGTCTCCTCTGGTCTTCAAAATTGTCAATAACGTCACAGACGACACAGGGAGACTGAGGAAGTATTACTAACTAGAGGAAGCTGAATAGGCCTAATAATCGAATGCAATTATTATGATTTTTATGTAAAACATGATTGTGAATTTTTTTTTCTCAAATAAATACAAACAGGGTCAGAAGGTAAACTGGTTCAGCTACTTTGGGGACCGGTAGGTAGTCTTCAAAAATTCAAAAAGAAGTCTGAGGAGATGGCCCAGTTAGCAAGGTGCTTGCTGTACGAGCATAAAGGTATAAGTTCTGACCCCAGGCACCCACCTGAAAAGCAGGCCCCAGTAACATACCTGTAGCCCCAGTGTCGAGGGGCAGATACAAGATGTTCCCTGGAGCTTGCTGGCCCGCTTGGCAAGCCGATCACTGAGCCCTAGGTGTAACTGAGAAGGCTTCTCTCAAAAATTAACATGTTAAGCAACTGAGGGACACAACTCATGTCAACCTCTGGCCTCCACCTTCATGCACACGTATGAACACCTGCACACACACATACAACATACACGGATAAAAATGGAACTTCCGTGTTACCCAGCTCTACCACTTCTGGGTGATTCCTGAAGGAATCTAAATACAATACAGCACAGCCTGCACACACGTGTTTTTGTTCAACTACGTAGAATAGTCAAGATAAGGAGTCATCCTGGATACCCTTCAACAGATGAAAAAGACATTTTAAATGTGTATGTGTTGTGATGGCTAACCTTGATGTAAACTGATGGTACTAAGAATCCCTTAGGGAACACGCCTCTAGGTGAGAGCTTTCCTAGAGAGGCTGGACTGAAGAAGAAGCTCCGCCATGAATATGGGGTGGCACCATCCAGAAGCTGGGGGCCTGCCCCGAATAGAAAGGAGAAAGGAAGTTAGCGCCCACATCTGTCTCTCTCTGCCTCTTGGCCGCAGACGCCATGTGACCTCACACTCCCACTACAGCTGCTCCTCCTCCTCTTGCACCCCTGCCCGACAGACTACACGCTCACACGGAGCCAAAATCGACCTTTCCTTCCTTACTCTGTGTTTCTCAGCCTGTGTCACGGCAACGTGAAAATTAACTAATATATGTTTATAATGAACTTTGATTCAGCTGTAAAAAAGAATAAAATTGTGGGAGTTTTGCAGGAAAGTCGGATGAACTAGAGATCATCATATTAAATGAAATAAGTCAGGCTTACAAAGACAGATACTACATGTGTTGTTTTTTTTCATATATGGAATCTAGGATCAGGGAAGAACATGAAATTACAAGTAGGCGACTAGGGACAAAGGAAAGTGGGGACAGATGATAACAGAGAAGACAGAGGGGATGAGTGAGACCACAGCACACTGTGTCCCTGTGTAGGCACGTATAAAAATGTCATAATGAAGCACAGCAGGATGGCTCAGCATATAAAGACACTTGCTGCCAAGCAACCAGAGTTGGATACCTGGAATGGTAGCCACACAATGGAAGGAGATAACTGACTCCCATAGGCTGCCCTTTGATCTCCACATGCACACCACAGTGCATGTGTGCCTACACACACACACACACACACACACACACACACACACACACCATGTGGAAAGGAAAAGAAATGTCTTTATGAGACCCCTTACTTTGTACAACTTTTTTTGTTTTAAAACTTTTAAATTCATTTATTATATGTGTATGAGTGTGGTGGTATTGTGTTCCCCGAAATATTGTGCACCCTAATAAACTTATCTGGGGTCAGAGACAGAACAGCCACAATATTAAACATAGAGGATAGGCAGTGGTAGCATATGCCTTTAATCCCAGCACTTGGGAGGCAGAGCTAGGCAGAAATCCATGTGTTCAAGGATACAGCCAAGCATGGTGACTCACGCCTTTAATCCCAGAAAGCGAGCCTTTAATCCCAGGGAGTGATGGTAGAAAGCAGAAAGGTATATAAGGCCTGAGGACCAGAAACTAGAAGCATTTGGCCTGGTTAGGTATTTGGCCTGGTTAAGCTTTCAGGCTTCTAGCAGCAGTTCAGCTGAGACCCATTCTGGATGAGGACTCAGAGGCCTCCAGTCTGAGGAAACAAGACCAGCTGAGGATCCGGCGAGGCGAGGTGAGGTAGCTGTGGCTTGTTCTGGTTCTCTGATCTTCCAGTTCACCCCAATACCTGGCTCAGGTTTGATTTTATTAATAAGAACTTTTAAGACTCCTGCTACATATGAGTGTTTGCCTGCATGTACGAATGTGCATCACATGTGTGCCTGGTACCCAGGGAGATCAGAAGAGTTAGATCCCTTGGAATTGAAGTTAAAGATGATTGTGAGCAGTCAGGTGGATGCTGGGAGTCAAACCTGGATCCTCTGCAAGAAGAGAAAATATCTTACTACTGCGCCATCTTTTAATACCCCTGGTTTTTTGTTTTTTTTTTTTTGTTCTTTGAGACAGAGTCTCACTGGAAAGCCTGCCTGGCCTAGCATGGAGGCCCACAAAGGTTTCCTAGTGAGATCGAAGTTTGCTTCACCCAGCAGGGCTGCATTAGAGGATTGTTTGACCATGTGTGTGGTTACCGGGTAACTGGAAAAGGTCTGCACTTGGCTGTGCTGGGGAGAGGTCTTTTGCTTCACCCCTTGACATTCCTATAAATAGCCCTTCAGAAGAGACAGGAGGGGCTGGTGGATAATAATCCAGGCCCTCCCGAGGCTATCCTGTGTTTCTATCTGTTTCTCTCCCCTCTATCCTTCTATCTAAATCTCTTATCCCTCACTCCTCAAGAGTACCCTGGGGTAAATGTGGGAGGTGGTCTGCCAACTGGCTTCCCACAGCCTAGAACTCAATCTGTAGACCAGACTGGCCTCCAAACTTGCAGTAATTCCTCTGCCTCTGCCTCCCAAGTGCTGAAATTATAGGCGTGCACCACTATGCCAGGTCTTATGTGTACCAAATCTAGGGTTTCATGCTGGCTACACTGGCACTCTACCAACCAAACTACACCCTCAGCCTGCAATTGTTTTTTTTTTTTTTTTTCCAATACACACCCACAAAAAAAGGCCTAGAGCAAAAACTGATCAAAAATTATTTAAATAATTGTATTGTATCCAGGTCAGCTGTATAATTTGTGGGCCCAGGGTGAAATGAAATTTTGAGCTCATTCTTCCAAAATTATCAAGAATTTCAAAGTGCCAACAACAGAGCATTAAGTCAGACATGGAGTCCTTCTGAGTGCCGAGGCATGTATGACTGTGCAGATCACATGACTATGATTATATGGCATTAACTTCCTGGTTGCAACCTGTAGACTGAAGCTATGCAAGAGAATGGCTTCATTTTGTGGAAATACTTAATGTAGAATTTAGGGACTTACAAATAGCATGGCTGAAACTGTTGTTGGGGGTCTTTACTCAACTACTAAATAAATACACAGAGGCTTTTTCTTACTTATGAATGCCCGACCTTAACTTGGCTTAGTTTCTAGCCAGCTTTCCTTAAGTTAACCCATCTATCTTTTTTGCCTCTGGGCTTTCCTGTTCTCTTATTTCTGCAAATCTTACTCTTACTCTGTGGCTGGTTGTGTAGCTGGGTGACTGGCCCCTGATGTCTTCCTCCTTCTTTGGCTCCTCCTTTTCAATCCCTCTTCCCAGATCTCTCTTTCTATTTATTCTGTCTGCCTACCAGCCCCACCTATCCTTTCTCCTGCCTCGCTATTGACCATTCAGCTTTTTATTAGCCCATCAGGTGTGTGAGACAGATACAGTAACATAACTTAAACAAAAAGCAACATAAACAAAAGTAACACACCTTAAAATAATATTCTACAACAAGAAACTTATTTTTCAAATGCTGTAGATAAAAGTAACGTGTAAGAGGTGAGTGAGGATAAGTAAGCAATAAGAGATCACATGAATTTCTGGGATCCTAGAGCAAGAAGGACTAGGAACTCATTCCACTATTCTCTAACTTTCTGTAGGTCTGGAATCACAGGAAACATTTTTAAAAGATACATCCTCGAAACAGTATTCATTTTGCTGATTGTGACTGTGGCATGTTGGTTATGAGTTTTTAAATGTCACTATTAGGTCATATATATCTATATGTATGTATATATATGCACATATATATGTATATGTATGAAGCAAATGCTGCAAAGTTGTTGATTCTGCAATCTCCTTAGTGGTTTGTGGGGGTCACTTATCTTCTCTGCTTCTGTCTGTGTTTGAAATTTTTCATAATAAAAATGTTTGCAGCCATTCTTAATTCCATCTGGCTATCATTTTGCAGATCCCTTCTCAGTCCTTGGAGTGATGTGCACATTTTATGTTGTGTACACCATTTAAATCTTGCCTGTTCTGCTTTTGATATTGCCAGTCTTCGTAATTGGCTCTCCAAAGCCTGTATATTAGTTCATTAGCCAGCATCCCAAATCATCCTTTGATTGTTGTGACTGCAGCTCGCTTATGTGGTACGCTCAGATGCATGATGCCTTCCTCTCTGAACAGTCTCCTCTTAGGAAAGATTACCAGGTGTAAAATCTCCGAATCATAGACACGATACTCTTTATGAATCTTGAAGCATTTTGCCAAATTGCTTTCCAGAAAGTGGTACCAATTCATACCGTATGAGACTAACGGTTAGGAGTTAGCATTAATTTTTCAACTCGTGCTGGGCTTTGCTGTGTTCATCATCCTCATTTCTCTTTTGTGCATTGTTCTGTCTCTCCGCCTCTGTTGGGGGGCCAATGCACTTCCAAATCTGCATGAGCTCTTTGAGTAATAAAGATATTACATCGTGCACTGTGTTTGCCTCCCACATTCATCCTGAAAACTCACCTCAGATGGAAGGAGAATGCAGGGGAAATACAGGAAGCCTTTATGGACACCACCTCTCACGCACCAAGAAGAGCATCATAGCCGGTGAGGCAATCATTTGTATAGAAACCATTGTGTTTATCTAGAACATAAAATATTATAAAAGAATCTCTGGAGGTAGTTTTCCAGAGGTGAAAAAAAACAGACTAGAATTCCAGGTTGTGCCTCCATTCACCAAAATAACCAGCTTTGCAAGTGGCTGATCTGGTCTTCCCACTGCTTTATTTCAATCAAGTCAAAAAATATCACGACTAGAAAAGTCATTAGGGTAGCCAAATATGGTGAATCCCTAGAGGAAAATGAACTATCATCTATTTCTTCCGGGAGAAAATACATAGCTGTGCTTCCCCAGCATGGATATCTAGGTCACTCAAGCCAAAACAGGCAGGGAAGAGTGCAGACATGGGCCCTGGCATCCACATCAGTCCCAGCAAGTAATGGGTATTGATCAAGTATGCACTGTATGCCTAAGCCATAGAACAGGATGGCTGTCCCTCCCCGGCACATAGGTCTCTACTCCTAGGGCCCCTCTTCTTCCTCATTCCTTATCCCCACAATGCTTACTAGGCAACTGGGTACCAGTATGTGCCAAAGAGTGCCGGTGGAGAGAGCAGAGTTTCATCTGTCTGGAGTGTCTTGATGAACAGATGGAGGCCTCCTCAAGAACAACAATCCCTGTATCCTCTGTTACATCTCAAGCAACAGTAGGGCCTTCTGGAGACCACCTACCTTCTGACACTTGGAACACAATGCTGCTTTTGTTCAGTCAGATGGCTGTCGTGGTAGGAGTTGCCTGAGCACCACTGATGAGGTTGGACACCACTCTGTGCTGGGGATTCTCCCACTGGCTGTACAAGGCACAGGGTCTCTCTGCCACGGGAAGCACAAAGCACATCCTCATACTCATCAGAAAGAATCTATTCATAATGGGAATGTTTTGTAAAGTGCATGGAAGCAGCTCATATCATACATGATACAGCAGGTGAAACCTTTGTCCTTCGGGCGGACTCTTTTCTCCCAATTCACTCCACCTTCAACCCTCCAGTGCAGCAAATGCTGTCACCTGTTTTACTGGGTACAGCCACACCCATACATGTACATGTTATCTAGGGCTGCTGTTGAGCTACAACTTAGAGGTGAGTGGGAAGGATATACAGCTTATACCTTAAAAGTTTTATCACCTAGCCCCTTGAGATAATGCGTACACTTTGGCTCTAAATGCCCTTTGACGTAAGTTCTACTTCTAGATTTCCTCAGACCACTCTACTTGTCACTTCTCTCTTACTAAGAAAAGCAATTGATTTTCCAGTTTCTGCCTTTAAAGTTTCACACTCAGAGTCAGTCCTGTATTCAGACTTGTGGAAGTCCTTAAGCTGAGCAGGATAACTGTGCACTTCATCAAGAAATGACCCATGTCAGCAAACCCACCCTTCTTAGAAGGCAGCTCAGAGGAGACGAACAGAATAAAGAGATACTTTAATTGACTGTCACATATAGTGTTTTATACCATCTGTTAAGAGGAGGGTTTTGCCATATTCAGAGAATTTAAGGCCTGATGCAAGGAGGTTAACCTCTGGACTCCCTCCCCTTAGCCTTCTAGATACCAGCAGAGGGGCTCTAGCTGCCCTCACTTGGAAGGAGACATGAAGAGGCCAAGCTGGGGTGCAGGAGAGACAAAATCCCAGAACTAGTAGAAGAAAGAACCAGAGTGGTGAGTAACTGTGTAGCTCCTGCAAGCTCTGAGGGGTCCAGCTAGGTGAATAAAGGTTCTAGATGCATGATCTCTAGGGGAAACGGTGAAGGGAAAGCTATATTTCATATGCTTGACTTTTCTAGCAAAGACAAGCAGAGTTTGATCATGGCCAAATGTTCCTTCCCAGATTTTATCAGTCAACAATGGCAGAAAGGGTGCTTGACAACACTGGCCATCATAGAAATGCAAGCCCGCAATGAGGCACTGCGTCAAGCTCGCTGGGATGGCTGCAAGTCAGATAAAGACAAAGTATTGGTGTGAGTATCGAGTGTGGGAACCCTGGGACACTACTGGCAGGAATGTTAAGTGGTACAGCCACCTTGGAGACAGTCTGGAAATTAGGCATGCAGTGATGATGTAAATCAACAATTCCACTCCAAATTATCTACCAATGAATAATGAAAAGGCACACACACACACACACACACACACACACACACACACACACACAGCCCTGTACAGAACAATCATAGAAACATTCACAA
The DNA here is from genome assembly GCA_902168405.1 of Peromyscus aztecus. NCBI lineage: Eukaryota > Metazoa > Chordata > Mammalia > Rodentia > Cricetidae > Peromyscus > Peromyscus aztecus. The sequence goes on from CABHPQ010159966.1 coordinate 9,919, forward strand.
TAACCCAGAGTAGAAAGAACTCAAATATTCAACAACTAATGAATAAACAAACAAGATCTGGTATATCCATACAATGAACTATTATTCAGCCATGAAATATGGAAACCTGTTGCTACAAGAGATGCTGTAGCCAATCTTATGAACAGGCTCCTGGGTGACCTTCCTTCTCACTAGACTATGGGACTTTAGAATCCCATAGGCCAGAAACTGTATTTCCTAGGCTCCTTTCTAGATAAGATTTTACTTGTGGCTCAGTCGTCACCAAACTGGCTCAGTTCTCCAAGATTTGAGAAAAGAAGGGAACACAGAGTCCCCGGCTACACAGCAGCACATAATATTGTCCAGAAAGCCTATGGGCACTTCTCAGCAGCCAGTGTGGGTTCTGGGTCCCTTGGTGACCTCGGTGTGGAGCAGTGGGTGGTCACAGAGGTGGTATTTGGCTAGAAAAGCTACATGTTGCTTGAGCAATCTTCCTGACTGTGTAGCAGCCAAGGTTCGTTCCACAGTTTCCCTGGAGATCCTAGAAGCAAACGAATATGATTTTTAAATCTGTTTTCAGATTAAACTAACTAGTATGGATTCTGTCGCCTGCTCATAAAAAGTCTGTCCAAACAGGTGGGGAGCCCAGGGCATGAAGAGTTCCTGGAGATGAAAATACCTCAAAAATATTATCCCCTTCAAGCACGGTCTCTGAATCCAAGCCAAGTAAATTTATAGGCATCTTGCTGAGACTGTGAGAAGGTACCAAAAGTTTCCAGAGGAGACAGGATGGTAAATGAAATTAATTATAAGCTTCCTGCTATCACAAATTTGTGATGTGCAAGAGGCCAATGACTTTGTCTCTGTTTTACTGTATTGAGTATTTTTTTATACATAAATATGCAAGTGCCTTATAGGTTCATTTATAACCTCAGTCCTTGCCTCGATTTTTCTTAAAGCCTTCTCAACAAGGGAGTTTCAAGAAAATCACCTCCAGGACTGTGCACAGATTCCAAGCTATGTGTTGTTAAGATGACATGCCCAGTCATGGAACTACACATGGCATGCTGATTGTACCATTGTCTTGAGCCACTGAGAGAGAATCTGGAGAGGGAAGGCTCCTCTAAACACAGCATTTTGCACCTCTATAAATAAACATTATAAGCTCTTCCTTGAAATGTTATTTTTCCACCAGACTGCCACTCTTTCCCAGCCAGGATGCCCCTTTTAGATGGCCCCTAGATTCCCAAGCACTGCCCATCATCCGGGCTCTTATAGGAGATGAGAAAGGGATCTAGGACCCAGTGGGTCTGATTTAGCTCTGGGATGAACTCACACAATATGAATGGCTTCCCCAGAGAGCAGGCAGAGGAGAAAGTGGGCTAGCCATCCGCCACCACTCTGTGAGTAAATTCCACAGGGAAGATAAGAAAGGAATGACCTGCTTGAAGGGAAGAAGCACATGGTCCTACCTACCACACATTCTCAGGAGGCAAAGCAGGTTCCCAGCACTGATGCATGGCCATGGAACCTCTCCCTGTGGCTCCCTTTCACCGTATTGGGTTTTCATGAGTATAGTGATGAGTGGAGAATGGATATGAGACTTTGAATAAGTCACCCAAGAGCTGACAGCTATTTCATAGTTACATAGATCTGAGTGAGAAGCTGTCTGCCTGGCGGCTTCCCTGAGCATCCTTGCTGGTGCTACACTCTACACGGGACATACATACCCTAATGAAAGGCACTTCTGGTTTCTTAGAGCCAGGACAATATGCCAACACAGCTAGATCTCAGATTCTCAACTACTGCAGGGTCTGATGACATGCAGGGCAGCAGGAGAGACCATATCACAGCACCTACATGAGCAATGCAATCCTCCACCCTCACTTGGGCATTCAGGGATTAACATGGGCTGCTCTAGACATCTTGACTCAGCTCACTGTTTGACATTTCTTCTCTCACTCCAGCCACAGTGGTCTTCCCTCAGCTCCTCCGGCAAGCTAAAGCCTTCCCTCCCTTGGGGTTTACACTCACTCTTCCTCCCACCTCTCCCCTGCCCATTATCTTCTCAGCTGCTTCACTCTCTAGGTTTCCGCCATGACAACCCACATTTTTACCTCTTTCGTTCACTACCAAGTCCATTGCTCCTCAAGTTGTGCCGGCATCATGGTAGTTTCCCAGGGTAACTACCTGTTAGTTAAGAAAACTACAAAAAGATAAATGTGAAAACATGTCAGAGCAGAGTGGATTCCAACCAGTGGGACTGATTAACACCTTATTAGTCACTTTTGTGTTGCTGTAATCAAAACACCTGACCAAAACAACTTAAGGGAGCAAAGATTTACTTATTCTGGCTCACAGTTCCATAATGGCATGGCTGGGAGAGACAGGGCACAGTCCTTGAGGTGGGAGAATGTGGGAGGCTCCATCACCTACATCACAGCAAACCAGGATCAGGCACCATGCTGTCAGATTCAAAGCCCCACCCCCAGGACCTCTTGTACTAGCTACCCACCCCTTAAAGGCTCCACAGCTTTCCCAAATAGTGTCACCAGCACACAAAACAAGAGAATGTGGGGGATATTTCATATTCAAGCCATGACACCACTTAAGGGAGATTGTGGTGGGTTTAGGCCTTTCCTTTTGCATTTCATTCTTCTGACCACAGGCATGCTCAGGTCATCTTGAAGCTAAAGAGGTTCAGGCCACCACAGTAATTAGAGCTGAGGGTGTTGAGCCAAATCGGCTCCTTTTGATTTCATCAGTACCTTCATGGCAGCCGTGTTCGGCACTGTCTTCCCAATTGATCACCGAGGACCAGAGTGCTTCAGGACATTAGCAAATCTGCTTAGTATCTGTTCCTGTAAATTGCACAGCGAGGTTTGGACTCTAAAACCAGCACTCGATCATATTCCAGCAGTTCATAACTCTGGGGTGCCCCTGGAATGTCACCCAGGCACTGGTCACAGTAGCCCCTCATAGGGTGCCTTCCTGGAAGACTCATAGGTTGATGACAAGCCTGTATGGCATGCACTGTGAAGCTAGTTTGCAGGTCCAGGCAGAGCCAGCAACTCGGACACATAGCTCTGAGCCACCAACGGTGGGTCACCTTGGGCTAGACCGCCAGCCTCCCCTGATCCCAGCAACCTCATTTCCAGGCGGGAGAGGATAGCATCTGAAGTCTGCTGACAGCTCCAGAGTGCTGGGAGAATTAACTAATAAATGATTGGGAAGCACTCAGCAATGTAAAGTGCTATATAAATGCTTAATAGTAGCAACCACCCTGTCAGGCATCCAGGACTGCTTCTGAGCCCTGTGGTCCCTGTGTAATGATACCGAACCCTATAATGCTTCACAAATAGTGAATAATTCATTCTCAGGGCACCCCAGGGAAGTGAGAAAGTACTCCTCTTACTTCAGAGGAGTTCAGATCCAATATTTTCTGGGGATGCTCAGCTAGGAGGCCTTGCTAAGCCAAGTTTGGATATATGTGGCCTCTGGGTTAGGCCAGGCTGGGCCCAGCTGCTTCAAGCTGGGAAGGCCAAGCTCAAACCCAGGAGCAAGCCTATGCTCCCTGGGGCTCTGGTCAGGCCTTTGGAACTGATGCTTGTGGCTTGGAAGAACGAGAAACGTGAGAAATGAATGAATGTAGCCTGGAAACAGAACAGGCACACTGGCCTCCTGGTGGCCAGATAATACAGCCTCTAGGCAAGATGGGTATATCCAGGCCTTTTGGTAGATAGCGATCAAGGTGAAGAGACTGAAGAATGAGATGGCTGGAGAGAGAATGCAAAGACTTTAAGCACCTCATCTAAGGCGTGGGGGTTTCTTCCCTGTTAGGGACAGAGCTACCATGTCCCTGACCTAACATACTATCTAAACTTGGTCAGAGTGACAGAGCTGGGGGCAACAGGAGAAGCTATGCTCCCCAGAGCCAGGGCAAAAACTTAGGCCACAAAGAGGCTGCCAAATAGCAGCCCGATCTCAGAGTCCGAGATCAATGGTGGCTTGGACAGAGAAGCTAAATAGAGGCGTCCTAGGACCTGATCTGGGGGCCCAAGGAACTTGAGGCTCCAGGTCTCTTTGTCTCAGAAAGGTCCAGAACTCTGCTTGGATTCCTTCCTCCTAAAACTGGGGTCCAGACCCCTGCCCAGGCCATCCCCAGAAGCAAAAAGACACTTGCAGCTGCAGGGTCGTATGTGACTGATGTCTCCCCAGCATCCATGATACTAGAGATGCAGACAAGGGGTCTTAGACCAGAAGACACCCAGCTTCTCTGAAGCGGGGACCTGAGTTAATTGGAGATATTAATGACTATTTTCCTGCCAGCTCCCTGAAGCATGAGGAGAACTCCTGAGCCTCCCTCTCAACAGTAAAATAAGAATAACCTCTGCTGTCATGTTGTCACCCCTGCAGGAGGCAGATGCCCTGACATGCCAAGGGCAGTGAGTCACAATGTAGACTAACTTCAGATCTTCACCTCTCCCTCCTCTCCTCCAAATCCACCCCCTCCCAAGCCTCATTCTGAGCTCTGTAGCAGACTAGCTTTTATGAAGCAGATTTTAGTGGGACACCCTGCTTTTCTCCCTACTGTGGACCCTTTCAGCCCCACCTACTCTTAACTTTTTCCCATTCCTAAGTGTCTGCTCCCAATAACTAAGAACACATTTTATCAGACCCTCCAGTGCCCATACCTATCTGGATCCCAGAAGAATTTCCTATTAGATCACACACAGCCACCACACTCTCCTTAGCACCAGAGAGGAAACAGAAACCAAGAAAGCAAACACCCATCCAACAAAGACAAGATCAGATATCAGTACCTAGAATTACAATCTTCCCAAACCCAGATGCCTAGATCCACTGTAAAAACACAATCAATAACACCCAGGACAACGTATCTCCACTACAGGCCAGCAACTCTACCAGAATAGGCCCTAAGTGTTGCAACATAGTTGAACACAAGACAAAGACCTTCAAATAGCCTTTTTGAATATGATAGAGGTCCTTAAAGAGGAAATTAATAAACCCTTTAAAGAAATTTATGAAACACAAATAGTGGAAGGAATGAATAAAACAGTTCAAGACTTGAAAGTAGAAATAGAATCACTAAAAATAAATAAATCTGGAAATGAAAATTCAAACAGGAACCTCAGAGGCAAGCTTCACCAAAGACCACAAGAGACAGAAGGGAGAAACTAGGGCATTGAAGACATGATAGAAAAATGGATACCGCCAGGCAGTGGTGGCACACACCTTTAATCCTAGCACTCAGGAGGCAGAGGCAGGTGGATCTCTGTGAGTTTGAGGCCAACCTGGGCTACAGAGTGAGTTCCAGGAAAGGTTCAAACCTACACAGAGAAACCCTGTCTCAAAAAACCAGAAAAAAAAAGAAAGAAAAGAAAAGAAAAATAGAAAAATGGATAACTTGATCAAAGAAAATGTAAAATATAAAAAAACCCTGACACAAAACATCCAAGAAATATGAGACACCATGAAAAGACCAAACCTAAGAATAAAATGAATAGAGGATAGAGAAGAAACTTAGTTCAAAGGCACATAAAATTTTCCTCAAAATCATAAAAGAATAATTCCCTAACATAAAGAAGGAGATGCCTATCAAAGTACAACAGCACATAGAATACCAAGTAAACTATTCAAGAAAAGAAATTCCCATAGGCACATAATAATCAAAACACCAAATGTACATTAACAAAGAAAGAATATTAAAAGCCGTAAAAGAAAAAGACCAAGTAGCATAGAAAGGCAGATCTATTAGAGTAACAGATGACTTCTCAATGTAGACTCTAAAAGCCAGAAGGGCCTGAACAGATGTGCTGCCAAAAATCTAAGAGACCACAGATGCCAGCCCAGACTACTATACCCAGCAAAACTGTCAATCACAATAGATGGAGAAACTAAGACAATCCACAATAAAAAAAAAAATTAAGTAATATCTATCTATAAGTCCAGCCCCACAGAAGGTGCTACAAGGAAAACTCCAACCTATAGAAGTTAACCACATCCAAGAAAACATAAGGAGTAAATAATCCCAGACCAGCAGATCAAAAGAGGGGACACACACACACACACACACACACACCACTACCACCACCACCACCACCACCACCACCACAACAACAACAACAACAACAACAAAATAACAGGCATCAGCAAACATGGCTTATTGAGATCTCTCAATATCAGTGGTCTCAATTCCCTAATAAAAGGACACAGACTAAAAGATTGGTTGTGAAAACAAGATCCATCCACCTGCTGCATCCAAGAAACACCTTAACATCAAGAGTAGACATCACCTCAGGGTAAAAGGATGAAAAATTTATTCCAAGCAAATGGACCTAAGAAGCAAGCTGGTGTAGCCATTTTAATATCTGACAAAACAGACTTCAAAACAAAATTAATCAAAAGAGATAGGGAAGGACACTACCTACTCATCAAGTGAAAAATTCACCAAGAAGATATTGGAAGTCTTAACATCTATGCACCAAACACAAGGGCACCCAACTTCATAAAAAGAAGCACCACTACAACTTAAATTACATACTGACCCTCACAAACTGATAATGGGAGACTTCACTACCCAACTCTTGCCAATAGACAGGTCATCCAGACAAAAACTAAACAGAGAAATGCTGGAGGTAACTGATGTTATAAACCAAATGGCATAACAGATGTTTACAGAACATTTACCCAAACACAAAAGAATATACCTTCTTCTCAGCACCTCATAGAACTTTCTCCAAAGTTGATCACATACTCAAAGCAAGTCTCAACAGACAGAAGAGAACTCAAATAACATCCTGCATCCTGTCTGACCACCACAGATTAAAGCTGGATATCAACAAAACAGAAAGCCTAGGAACTCATGGAAACGGAACAACTCACTACTGAATGAAAAATGTGTCAAGAAAGAAATTAAAAACTTTCTAGAATTAAAGGAAAATTAGCACACAACATACCCAAATTATGAGACACAATGAAAGTGGTTCTAAGAGGCAAATTCATAGCACTAAATGCCTACATTTAAAACAAATTGGAGAGATCTCACACTAGTAATTTAACAGCACACCTGAAAGCACTAGAACAAAAAGAAGAAATCACACCCAAGGGGAGTAGATGACAAGAAATAATCAAACTCAGGGCTGAAATCAATAAAACAGAAACAAACAAACAAACAAAAGACAATAAAAAATCAATTAAACAAAAAGTGGGTTCTTTGAGAAAGTCAAGATTGACAAGCCCTTAGTCAAATTAACTAAAAGGTAAAGAGAGACTATCCAAATCAAGAAAACTAGAAATGAAAAGGAGACATAACAGCAGACACTGAAGAAATCCAGAGAATCAGAAGGACATACTTTAAAAACGTAAACAAATTGAAGCCGGGCGGTGGTGGCGCACACCTTTAATCCCAGCACTCGGGAGGTAGAGACAGGCGGATCTCTGTGAGTTCGAGGCCAGCCTGGGCTACCAAGTGCGTTCCAGGAAAGGCGAAAAGCTACACAGAGAAACCCTGTCTCGAAAAAGAAAAAAAAAAAAAAACTAAACAAATTGGAAAATCTAAAAGAAATGGATAATTTTCTCAATACATACCCATTTACTAAAGTTAAAGCAAGTTCAGATAAGCAATTTAAACAGAGATATAGCCCCTAGTGAAATAGAAGAAACGACTAAAAGTCTCCCAAACAAACAAAAACTCAGTGCCAGATATTAATGCAGAATTCTACTAGACTTTCAAAGAAGAGTTAATGCTAATACTCCTTAAATTATTCCACAAACTAGAAACAGAAGGAATATCACTCAATTCATTTTATGAGGCTACAGTTACCCTGGTACTCAAACAACATGAAGACCCAACAAAGAAAGAAACTTACAGACCAATTTCCCTTATGAACATAGATGCAAAATTTTTCAACAAAATACTTGCAAACCAAATCGAAGAACACGTTAAGAAGAACATCCACCATGATCAAGTAGGTTTCATCCCAGAGATGCAGGAGTGGTTCAACATACATAAGTCAATAAATGTAATTCACCATATAAACAAACTTAGAGGAAAAAAAAAACACATGATCATCTCATTTGATGCAATAAAAAAAAAAGGTCTTTGACAAAATCCAACATGCGCTCATAATAAAAGTCTTGGGAAATTTGGGATGCAAGGGACATACCAAAACTTAATAAAGGCAGTTTACAGCAAGCCTGTAGAGAGAATAGAAAGAAACTCAAAGCAATTCCACTAAAATCAGGAACAAGACAAGGCTGTCTACTCTCTCCATATCTATTCAATATAGTACTTGAACTCTTGGCTAGAGAAATAAGACAGCTGAAGGAGATTAAGGGTAAGAAAATTGGAAAGAAGGAAGTCAAAGTGTCTTTATCTGTAGATGATGGGATAGTCTACTTAAGTGACTCTAAAAATTCCACTGGGAAACTCCTACAGCTGATAAATACTTTCAGCAATGTAGCTGGATACAAAATTCACCCACAAAAAAATCAGTAGTCCTCCTACATAATACAACACCTTTCACAATAACCTCAAATAATATAAAATATCTTGGGGTAACTCTAACCAAACAAGTGAAAGACTGGGTGATAAAAAAATTTAAAACATTAAAGAAATTTAAAAGGATATCATATCAAACAATGGAAAAAAGATTCATGATCATGGATCAGTAGGATTAATGCAGTAAAAATGGCGATGTTGCTGGGTGGTGGCGGAAGTGGCGCAAGCCTTTAATCCCAGCACTCAGGAGGCAGAGCCAAGTGAATCTCTGTGAGTTTGAGACTGGTCTGGTTTACAGAGTGAGATCCAGGACAGGCACCAAAACTACACAGAGAAACCCTGTCTCGAAAACCAAAACCAAAACCAAAACAAAACAAAACAAAAAGGCCATCTTACTAAAAGCAATCTATGGATTCATTGCAATCCCCATCAAAATTCCAACACAATTCTTCACAGACCTTGAAAGGACAATCTTCAGCTTTATGTGGAAACACAAAAAATTCTGGATAGCTAAAACAATCCTGAATAATAAAAGAACTGCTGGAGGTGTCGCCATCCCCAATCCCAAGGTGCACTAGAGATCTATAGCAATAAAAACAGCATGGTATTGGCACAAAAACAGACACATCAGCCAAGGGAATCGAATGGAAGACCCAGACATAAATCTGCAAATCTATGAACAACTGATTTTTCATAAAAAAAAAAAAGCCAGAAAAACACACTTGAAAAAAAGACAGTACCTCAAATGCTGCTGGACAAACTGCATGGCTGCATGTAGAAAAATCCAAATAGAGCCATACTTATCACCCTGCACAAAACTCAAGTCTAAGTGGATCAAAGACCTCAATATAAAACTAGATACACTACAAGTGACAGAAAGAAAGTGGGGAACAGTCGAGTTCATTGACGCAAGAAAAGACTTTCTCAACAGAGCACATTAACATAGGAACTAAGATAGAAAAATCAAGAAATGTGACCCCATGAAACTGAGAAGCTTCTGTAAGGCAAAGGACACCATCATTTGGACAGAGTGGCAGCCTACAGAATGGGAAAAGATTTTTACCAGCTCCACATCCAAGAGAGAACTAATATTCAAAATACATAAAGAACTCAAAAGCTAGGTATCAAAAAAAAAACAAATAACCTGATTAAAGATGGAGTACAGATCTAAACAGAGAATTCTAAAAAGAAGAAACTCAAGTGACTGAGAAATACTTAAAGAAATGGTCAACATCTGCTGTAGGATGGTCTGTATGTCAAATTACTCTGATTGGTCAATAAATAAAACACTGAATGGCCAGTGGCTAGGCAGGAAATATAGGCGGGACTAACAGAGAGGAGAAAAGAACGGGAAGGTGGAGGGAGACACAGCCAGCCACCGCCAGGACAAGCAGCATGTAAAGATGCCGGTAAGCCATGAGCCATGTGGCAAGGTATAGATTTATAGAAACGGATTAATTTAAGCTATAAGAACAGTTAGTAAGAAGCCTGTCATGGCCATACAGTTTGTAAGCAATATAAGTCTCTGTGTTTACTTGGTTGGGTCTGAGTGGCTGCGGGACTGGCAGGTGAGAGAGATTTATCCTGACCGTGGACCAGGCAGAAAAACTAGCTACAAACATCCTTAGTCATTGGAGAAATACAAATCCAAACTACTTTGTGACAGTTCATGCTGGCAATAACGTGGAATAAGAGGAAATTTCACCTACTGCTGTTGGGAGTGCAAACTTGTACAGCCACTAAGGAAATCAGTGTGGTGGTTCCTTAGGAAGATGGGAGTCGATCTACCTCAAGATCAGCTTGTACTGCTCTTGGGCATACATCCAAAGGATGCTTCTTCCTACCACAAGGGCACTTGCTCAACCATGTTCACTGCTGCTCTATTCCTAATAGTTAGATGTCCCTCAACAGAAATATGGATAAAGAAAATGTGGTACATTTACACAATGGAGTATTATTTAGCCATTTAAAATGAAATAATAAAATTCACAGATAAATGGATAGAACTAAAAAAAAAAAAAATCATCCTGAGTGAGGTATTCCTGACCTAGAAAGACAAATATGGTATGTGTTCACTTACATGTGCATATTCGCTGTTAAGTCAACGACAACCACACTACAGTCTACAGAACTACAGAGGTTAGGTATAGAGTAAGGGACTAGGGGCACAGATAGATCTCCCTAAGAAAGGGAAATAGAGCTGAAATGAGAGAATCAAGTGAAGAGGGGAGAGAAGAGAGGGATGAAGTGGGGAATATATAGAGAGACAGCTAAAATTAAGAGCCATTTGAGGGGTAGTATGGAAACCTAATACAGTAGAAACTTCCTAAAATAGATACATATATTGTAGCGCCCACACTACTACCCATTCACCATGTCCAAGCGAGGGGCTGAGGATTAAAACAGAGACAAGACAGCGGGTCGTTCATCTCAGCAGAATGCCCTTCATTGAAGGAGGGAGAAGGCCTTAAATACAGGCTTAAAGCACAGTGAAAGAACCTGGGAGGGCAAAAGTTCGCTACAGATGTTTTACACTCTAGCATTACACCAATATGCAGGATACGCAAACAAGGAACCTCTGGTAAGCTGTTCAGGAGGAATGAAACTGGCAGGGAATTAGCATAGGGAGGACATCTGATCAAGGTCAGCAAGCAAGGCCACAGCTACCCAAGGAATGGGGGTCAGGGCCCAACAGATTCCCCCCTTACCAAAAAGAAAACTGAGCTTCTGTCTTAGGTTGCATGGGACATCAGCACATCACCTTACCCGTCTTCGAGACACCTGCCCAGGCCACATAGGCTCCCTGTCTTAGGTCAGTGGATGCCCCCCAGATATTACCCGTCATTAAATACTCATTATCATACAGACTCAACCATGTGTGAGCTGTAGGGTTAACCGCTGCCATAGATCTAAAAGTGGCGCTGGGCTTGCAATCTGTGTGTTTGACACAGGAAAGACCAACAGAAGTCCTAACCCACCCATAGCCAGTAGTTAAGGGCAATTGAGCCATTCCCTTCCTTAACAAGCAGGGCAACAGCTACCCAAAGAACGGGGGTCAGGGCCCAACAATATAAGAAGGCTAACTAAATGAAATTGCTAAATAATGGGGGAGTCAGAGCCCCAACTGGCCATCTCCTAACACCAAATGAACCTTTTAGTACCAAGACTGGGTTACATTAATTGAGTTGTTGGCCAAAGGGGTCCCATGGGAATCCCCAAACAACCCAGGTTGTTGCCAAGACTATAGATTGCTCTATACAAACTGACAGCAAGATCCCATTGCTGAAGAAAACACCTGCAAAACTCATTGAGCATGGAGAAGTTGAGCTGGTACCTATACAAAGCCTTTACCCCTACATGCTAGTGTCTTTGGTATAGGAAGTTACCCTGCATATGTAAACACCAAACCAGCTCAAACCCAGCGATCTATAATAGTGTCTTGCCTTCAAGGTATGCTAGCGTAATGGTGGCACAAAGTTTGTGGGAGTAACAAACAACATCTGATTTGACTTAAGGCCCATTCTACAAGATGGAACCCATACCTGACACTGCCTGGGTGACCAAGAACCTGGAACTAGATATCCCAGAGACCTTGGGTAAAACCAAATGCTACTGTTATTTAAGAAAAAAGTCATGTTACAGTAAAGTGACACCTAATGACACTTTGCCAAACTCATATATCAATACCTTTATCAGTCATTGTGAGAGAAGCTTCCTCTGGCAGCAGATGGGAACAAATACAGAGACCCACAGCCAGACATTATGGCCAAAGTGAAAGACCTTGGAACAGTCAATCCCAAAAGAATGTCTCCACCAAATCCCTCCCTTCAGTGCGCAGAGAACCCTGTGGAAGAGGAGGCAGAAAGAGTGTGAAAGCCAGAAGGCATAGAGGACACCAAGGAATTATGGTCCTCTAAATAAACATTATTGATAAATGTGGTAGTTTGAATGTAATTGGCCCCCATAATCCCAAAGGGAGTGGCACTATTAGGAGGTGTGGCCTTGTTGGAGGAAGTGTGTCACAGTGGGTGCGGGCTTTGAGGTCTCTTTTGATTAAGCTTCACTCAGTGTGACAGACAGTCCATTTCTTATTGCCTTCTGATCAAGATGTAGTCAGCATCATGTCTGCCTGCACACTGTCATGCTCCCTGCCATGATGATAATGAACTGAACCTCCGAAACTGTAAGCTACCACCTCAATTAAATGTTTTCTTTATAAGAGTTGCCATGGTCATGGTGTCTCTTCACAGCAATAGAATCCCTAACTAAGACAATGAACATATGACCTCACAGAGACTGAGGCAGCATGCACAGGGCGTGCATGGGTCTGCACCAGTTAGGGTTCTAGAGCGGAAAGGAGAGGTGGACAGATGCTCCCATTCCTAATCCAGAAGCTATTTCCAACTGTTAACTACTTGCAAATGAGAAACTAAACAAAATCAAGGAAACTACACATTGTGAGAAAAGTTAGTCAGGTTGAATCAACAAGAGAATCTTAGGCTTTATGCCAAACAGAAAATACTCTTACATAAAGCATCTTGGGACATTTATATAAGAGATACAAAAACCTAAAAGGTAGATACTATGCAATCAAGATTTTAAAATATAGTAAGAAGAGAAACAATGTATATTTAAAAGCTAGTTGGGAGCTCTTAACTAATTTGTGAATCATAGAAATCAGATTTGTAACTACAGATTCTTAGGGAGCGATAAAACATGGAATTTCAGAGATCGCACATAGAATGTGGAAGCAGAAACACTCATATAATCTTTCCTTATAGCCCTATGTTCACTTATTTTCTGCTTTGTGATAAAAATACCTTGACAAAAGCTACTAATGAAGAAAGGTTTGGTTGTTTTTTGTTTTGTTTTGCTTCAGTTCCAAAGGAGTACAGTCCACCACGGTGGGGAGGACAGGTGGACAGGGAAGGCATGACAGCAGGACCCAGAGCAGAAGGCTGGATGGCCACATTACATCCACACTCAGGAAGCAGAAAATGAAAAAAGTAAGGCCAGCTATGCACCCTCCAGGCCGGTCCCCACTGACTCACTTCTTCCAGTAAGTCTCCACCTACTAAAGGTTTTACAGAGTTCCCGAAGAGCAATACCAAATGGGGTCGAATGTTGAGACACTTAGCTATGGGAGACATGTCATATCCAAACCACAATAATCCTTTTTCTAATTTTGCTTGTGGGGGGGGGGGGGAACAACGGGGGAAAGAGACAGAGACATGGAGAGACAGAGACAGAGAGAGGCAGGTAGAGACAGAGAGAGCACACGCACATGCCATGGCACAAGTGTGGAGGCCAGAGAGCAACTTTTGGGGGTAGGTTCTCTTAGGGCAGACTCTTGTTTCTGCCAGCCTGTGTGCTCTGGGCCAGCTGACCTGTGAGCTTCCAGGTAGTTCTCCTGTCTCTGCCTTCCCATCTGCCTTGAGTTCCAGGGACTGAAATCAGGTCATCAGTCTGTTTCAGCAAGCACTTTTATCCTCTGAGCCATCTCTACAGGCTTTCAACAATCCTTTTACATAAGTGCTTTAATTATATACTTTAAAACTGAAAGCTAGGGAGCCAGAGAGATGGCTGAGCGAGTGAGCGGCTAAAAGCTCTAGCGAACAACCTGAGTTCAACTCCCAGGATACACCTGGGTGGCTCACAAACACCTGTAACTCCAGCTCCAGGGGACTTCCAGCCTCCAGGGGTATCTGCACTCATGTGCACACACCCACACACATATGCGCGCGCGCACACACACACACACACACACATAATTTTAAACATTAAAGATCAATGTTTATCAATAGCATGATTAACCAATAAAAAACATAAGGAGGCGCTAAGTTGAAACTGTCGAAATAAAAGCAGACATCAATGCCACACGCAAAACAAGTAAGCAGAGAAGAACCTGCTGGCAGGAAGGAGGTGACAGAGCTGCCTCCAGAAATCTCTGGGAAGGCTGGTGAAGAAAAGAGAGAGGCACATGTGAACTGAAGCAGCCCCCTGCAATGAGATGTATTGAGGAGGGGCCATTGGGGTTGTGAAATTTCACAAGGAAGCTAACCACAGCACATAAAAGCGTGCATATAAAACTGGCAAATTTTCTGGGTGGGGTAATCAAATTATTAAAATCAACTTTAGGAATTTAAGAACCCCAAGTAATAATGATATTCTTGTCACATTTTTTAAGATTTTTTTTTCAGAAAAACTTCAAGAATGTCATACTCAGATGGCCATGCCTACATACCCCTGCATATTTCCCAGAAACAGTCCCCTGGCGAGTAAACCCTACTGGAGGGTGGGATAGGCACTGTGTTGATTTTTTTTATTAACATAAACTTGAAATTAAAACTTGACCAATAGCATCCCTGCGATAACTTCATTGTTGTGTTTAAATATAAAAAAAATTGGGACCAACTTCCTTCTCCTGACCCTGTGCAGAAACACAGGAAGGACTCTGTGCTTGGTTGAAACTCTGCTGTTACGACCTTGAATTCCTTAATAATGTTTAAACAGGGTTCCCATCTTTTGATTTTGTACAGGGCCCTGAAAATTATGTAGCTAGTCCTGTTGGGTACTAAAAATCAATATCATAGAACAATATGATAATCTCCACCCTGATTGAAATCACTGTATCTAAGAAACACAAGAGAGCTTAAATACATAGCACATCATTAAATTAAATGCATAGTACAAACATTAAATAAATAGTACATCAATGATTGGATGAAATGTTGATATTAACAGGTACTAAAAAGGCATGGTTGAAACTAAACACAAAGTTGGCTCTCCTACAGATTTAAAATATGAATGAGTGGGTTGGGGCATCCAGTCAGTAAAAGTGCTTGATATGCAAGTATGAGGGCAGGGATCTGTTGCCCAGCACACACATAAAAAGCTGCATATGGTGGCACATTCTTGGAATCCCAGCCCTGGGGAGACAGAGAGCCAGGTCCTTAGAGCCTGATGGCCAGCCAGCCTGGCCTGATCAGTGAGCCCCAGGGCCCAGTTAAAGACCCTGCCTCATAAAGCAAGGTGTGGCCAAGCAAGGTGGCACATGCCTTTAATCCCAGCAGTCCATAGGCAGAGACAGGTAGATATCTCTGAATTTGAGGCCATCCTAGTGAGTTCCAGGATAGCCACCATTGTGTAGAGAACTCTGTCTCAAAAAAAAAAAAAAAAAATGGTGCATAGCTCCTGAGGTTGACCTCAGGCTGCCATACACCTGCGCGCGTGCACACACACACACACACACACACACACACACACACACACACACATACACACACACACTCTAGAATGAAACATTGAACTGGAAAAAAAAGACTTAAGACAAAACAATTCGATAGCAGACAGTTTTGTTACCTTTTAAATGAAACATAAAAAGAAGACCAGAAGACCATGGGGCATGGTGGTACACAAGCATTGTGGTGCACACCTATAGTTCCAGGTATGGGGAGGCTGGGCAGGGAGATTATGTGAGTCCAAATTTTGAAAGCAGCTTGAGCAACATAGCAAAACCCAGTTTCAAAAAATGAATTGGGGGCAGGGAAAAATGGTTCAGTTGCTAAAGAGCTTGCCAAGCAAGCGTGAGAACCTGAGTTCACGTTCCCCAAAACCTACACACGAAACTGGGCATCCGTAGCCCTGACACTGGAGGGGGAGAGAGAGACAAGTGCCCGCAGCTCATTGGCCAGCCAGCCTAACCAAACCGATGAGTGTCAGGTAGAGTGATAGACTCTGTCTCAAAAAATAAAAGAAGAAAGCAAATGAGGACACCGGATGTTGACCTTTAGTCTCCACATGCAGGCATGCACACGTGCACACGGACACAGTAACAAATACACAACATACACACACACACACACACACACACACACACACACACACACACACCACATATGCACATGTAAAAAAAGAAAAATGAAAGAAAGTGAAAAGAGGCCATTACCACCATGGTGACAGAGCACAACTGTGTGGTCCAGGCTGGCACAGTATGGCATGGGGAACTGACACAGGCACTTCCAGAGGACAAGCTAAGCATTATGTCATTATCGTCAATGTCATTATAAACAACCAAGATGCAACACGACTAACCAATAAATTATAAATCAATAAGATGGTTGAGCACAAGGAGAATAAACGTAAATTAAGCATACCATTCAACACAAACAATATAATTATTTAAAAGGCATGTATGGTAGAGTTTTCATAGTTGTGACAAAATTCATGAGGAAAACAACTGGAAAGGAAGAGGGGTCCGTTTGGGATCAGTTCCAGAGGCTTCGTGGTTGACCAGCACCATGAGAGTGTGTGGCAGAGGCTCTGTGCTGCACCGTGAATGAGCGCTATAAAGCCAGCAGGGTAACAAGACGACCACCTCACACTAGATTTACAGAGTTCTGCTTTGGTTTTGGTGTTTTGTTTCTGTTTGTTTTGATTTTTTGCTTCCAAGCCACACCCAGGCTGAACTTGAACTCCCAATCCTCCTGCTTTCAGCCTCCTAGCTGCTGAGATACTGACGTGGGCCATCATTACTCATTTCAGAATAGGTTTTTAAAGCAGGAAAATGACCACATCGCATGCGCGTCAGTAACACAAATAACTGACAAAAGTCAGCAGAATCCATAAGATAATATTTTCATTTATGAAGAAATTTCAAGTATATTGCAAAGTTGCCATGGAGTCTCGTTAATAGTCACCAGTAGATGAAAATGTGAGTGAGTGCCCACTGTTCTCCAATTACACAGTTAGCAGAATTCCTGCCAAGTACCAGCGGAATATTTTAATGAAGCAAGCATTTATAAAATAATTCTAAACTTAAAAAAATTAAACAAATGAGAAAGGTTGGAAGCATTTTTCCAAAGCAGGAGGAGCTGCTTTGCCAAATTTCAAAGTGTGCTGTGAAGTTCCAACAATGAAGTGTTTTATTGGCAGGAGAGTGTGCAAACGGATCAATAGAACAGCTAAGCATGCACAGAAGGAATGTCAAAAATAGGTAAGACTCAGAAGATGATAAAGGGAACATCATCAGATAGTATTTTTATTTATAAAGGAAACCTCAGGAAAAAAAGAAATAAACACGGGTCAGTAATTACTGCTCCTGGGGTGTGGCCATGCTTGCAGAATCAACAGCAGAAACAGTACAAGGGGAAACACTGACAGAGTAACCATGGGATCTCTATAGATCGTGGACAGAGAGAATCAAAACTACCAAGCTTCAAATAAAGATGAGAACATGGGTCCCAGGATGTGGGACAGGGGTACAGCAGGTTCTTAGCACCCAGATGGTCTTCGGTTCAGTTTCTAACAGCAAAACAAACCGAAACCATAAAAATGAAAGTGAAAGTCCAGCTAGGACATGGTGGGAAAAAATATTTTCAACAAACACAAAAAAGAGTAAATTGTCTTAAAGAACTGTCCCAAGTCATACAAGAACAAACCAAGAATCTAGACATAAGTAGAAATACAGGCTAGACCTGAAGGCAAATGGCCAGTACACCAGGAGCAGATCGCAAAATGCCACTGTCCCACCTGAACCACAGCAGCAATGAGGACGGAGCTATCTTTGTTCTTGTTTTTAAGGTTGAACATGACAATTCAATAAGACAAGTTCTAGTAGGAT